>VZTM01008708.1:836394-899091 GCA_013400555.1 Jacana jacana
AATGTATTTATGTTATTTTATTTTATTTTATTTTATTTTATTTTATTTTATTTTATTTTATTTTATTTTATTTTATTTTATTTTATTTTATTTTACTCTGTTTTATTTTATTTTATTCTATTCTGTTTTATTTTATTCTATTCTGCTTTATTTTATTTTATTTTATTTTATTTTATTTTATTTTATTTTATTTTATTTTATTTTATTCTATTTTTGTGTCGCATATGCTACTGGAAATTTCTGAGGCTTTCTTCCCTGCAGTTCAAAATGGGGACTCTGATGAGCACAAAACTAACTGCATTTTATTGTCATCGTTAGTGATACACCCAGAGAGCTTTGCACTAAGCCATCTCCCGCGTTTGAGTCGAATAGCAGTGCTTTCCTCTCTCTAGGGTTTGCAGGTGATGTGCTGGATGTGTTTTCAGCAGTGGGGTCCTGTGCATTATTTAGCTTCTGCAGACAATCCTCCAGGGTTTTAGCGACCCTCTGAAGGTCCCTGGTGCTGAGGGTCACGTACATCAACTTTGCATTTGATAAAGTCTTTCAAAATGAGAAAGAGCAAAAAAGAAAATGGAAAGAATAGGAAGAAAAAGCAATATAAACTTTGATGTTCAACTTTGAGATGAGCCCTGGGAATGAAGTGCCATCCCTTGAGAGACCTCGGGAGATCGGGTAAACCCTGCCGGCTTGAGCACCGCAGGTGAAGCCTTTTTGGGAAAAGCAGCCCAAAAGCAATCCTGGTTATGGCTGAGCCCTCGGTGGATGAGACTGTCCCCAAACCCCCGGCAGCAGGGAGGGCTGAACGCAGTCCCAGCACCCTGCAGCCGGGCTGTGCCTCGGGCAGGCTGTGCCTCGGGCAGGCTGTGCCTCGGGCAGGCTGTGCAGCGCTGCAGCCCCTTTGTGCCAGGGGACACAAGCCATCGCCGCGCTCCCGAGGGCCTGACCTTGCCCAAGAAGGGACTGAATCCGGCCAGTCTGCTCCCCTTCCCCAGCCTCAGGACTCGGAGTTGTTAGGATCCGGGATCTCCCACCTTTGTCCGATACTGCTTTGCTCTTAGCCAGGTTTTCAAGCTCGTGGGCGGTGGTGCCACATAATCCTTGTTCAGTTTTGTTTAATACTCTCAAAATGGGTTCTGTTCTGCTCTTCCACCAGCAGCCTCCTCCTCCTCCTTCTCCTCCCCCTCCTCCTCCTCCTTCCTTCCTTCTCATCGGGATGCTGAGCCTGCCGTGGCCTCGCAAGCTTTTTCAATGGGTTTGGATTTTAAAAACCGGACTCTTAAATCCTGCTCTGGGTGGCTGGATGAGACAGAAGGTGTAGCCTATTAAAGAATTCCCTCCCTTGTTTTGTTACACTCCTTTAGAGAATTAAATGTGTTTTTTCCTGTGGCTTTTCTTCCCCCACTTATGAACGTGAGCGTTAGCCTGTGGTACAGACCCCATTCCCTCATAGCTTTTAGGGGTTTAATTACATTTGGGGGCTTAATTTGGTTGGAAAAATACCAGTTTCCACACTTGTGGAAACTGAAGAAAGTCAATTTTTCGCAGTTTCTGCTCCTTGCCCAAACCCCCAGGGGGTTCAGTGAGAGTCTCCCAACTCCAGCCCGACCTGTAGCCCGTGTTCTACCCTCCCCATTGAGCGCAGTTTGGATGCAGGCACGCAGCAGCGTGGAACCGGGCAGTGAGATCCCCCTGGAGCAGACTGGAATACTGTGTGGCACAAATAGCTGGGATTTGGATGTGAAAACTGGTGCCTGGATTTTTCAGCTCTGGCTTCGCTTTGCTTTGGGAATGGCAGGGCAAGGGCTGCTTGAGGCTTGGGTAGGGGAGTGGAAATGCCCACCCCCCCCTTGAAAGGATTAATTCAGTGTTGGTTGTTTTTGAAAGCATTTCGTTCCCATTAGGAGTACCAGAAAGGCTTCATGTGCTGCTCCGGCCTCCGGGAAGCTCCTGAGGGAGCGGCGAAGTCTGTAGCTCAGGTTCCACCCGGAGTTTATGGAAACTCATGAGTTTTAAAGTTTTTTTGGGTGTTGGTTTTCCAGCAGGAAACTGTTTGCTGCTGATGATAATTCTGTTGGTTGTCTTTATGTTTAAATTCTTACATGGGTATTTCCAAAAAAGGACATAACAGCTTCATTTCTAGCACTGAGAAGCTCAGCCTTCGTTCGGGTGGCAGCAGGACCGGCCTCATGGCCCGGCTCTGGGCAGGCACCGCCGCCCACGCCACCTTCCCCTGCCCTCCCCGCTTGGGTTTGCCTCGTTCTGGGGGGGCAACAAATCCCAGACTCTTTCAAATCCCAGAAGCTGTTCTGGTACCACGTCAGGGAATTGCACAGTGGTTTTTGTTTTCTTTTTCCTCCCCCCCCCCCTTTTATTTCTCTGAGCAGCAGGCAGCGAGGGGTACACTGGGGTACTGGGAGAAACACCCAGCCTCCCCTCCATGATGCATGGCAAGTGTCCTTCCTGCTGGGGGACGCATCAGCGATTCCCGAGCTTTCAGCAGCTCCTCCTGTGGTCCCACTCCTGCCCGTCTGTCACGCAGGCTGCCAGGGTTGCCCCATCCCTCTTTCATTCGATATGGGCTGAGAATGACAGGCAGGGGAGCGAGGGCCACGGCGGCGGCCGGCTCGGAGTACAGCTGCTGAAAGCTGTCAGGATCCTGCCAGGTCACCCCTAAATGAAGATCTTCCACCCTTCTCTTCTTCTCCGTGGCTGGAGACTTTTTTCCAAATCCACCACGTGCTTTCTCCAGAAGCCCCGAGGAGAAGCCACCCTTGGTGGGGATAAGAGCATGGCAGAGGTTGTCCCTTCTGTGCCATGGGCACTCAGAGGCGTCGCTGCTTTGCCCTCTCCCCTCACGCCCCGATACCCTTCAACGCCGCCTTCTCCTGGTTTTTTTATTTATTGTGTGTCATCCCTCACGTTCTGGGGAGTTTCCCCCATCCCATCGGCCAGATGGGCTCCCTCTGCGGTCCCTCATCTCCCCCAGAAACAACCCCGTGCCCAATTTCGCCTGGGTGCAATTTCAGTGCAATTTCGGTGCAATTTCGAGTGAGCTCTAAGATTTCCCCCCCTTTCCCTGCTCCCATCAGGGTCCTGTTTGCTTCTCTGGTAGGGCAAAGCCACCTCCTCCTGCCACTGCAGGGAGAGCGATGGCCATAACAAACCTTTACGTGGCCAAGAATCTTGCTATCAGCTTACAAAGCACTCTGTCCCCCCCAAAAAAAGGGGAAAGAAAATATTAAAAATAAAAGTCGTTTTGAGCTAATGTAGTGCTGAGGGTATGTACTATTTTTGGTGGGGTGCTTGGAGGCAGGAGTGGCTGCGTGCGGTTCCCTTCTGAACTTCTGATGCAGCCATGGGACCTGGAGCTGCATGTGCAGGACCAAAGCCCACCCCAGCCCTCCCAGTGGCCGTGACAGGGCGCTGGGCTTGCTGGCAGGGTCCCACCCTCCACGGGGCGACCCCACGCTCTGCGTACCCTCAGGAAGAGACACCTTGCCACAGGAGGTCTGTGCGTCACACAGCACCCATCCTGCTCTCCTCTCCCCCCTGCAAAACACGCTCCCGGGCGAGGTGTCCTGTTCTTAATGGGCACATCCAGAAATAAATCAGCCTCGGGGGAGCCCGGGGGAGAGGTCGCACCTGCGGCTGGAGATGAAGCAGGGTTTCCTGAGGACGGGATTACAGTAGGTGCTGCTGGACCCACCAAAAACCCCCTCCCGGCTCCTTCGGCGTCGAGGGCGGCGTGGTTTGCGGCTGGAAATCCCACTTGAAAATCCTCGGGGTCCTCACCACCGCGGGCTCTGGCTGGAAAAAAGAGCCCGGCAAGGCTGGGGTGGGGGGGTGTGGAGCACATTGTGTGCCCCGGGGCGGAGGTGACGCCTGGCCCGAGGGGAAGCCCAACAGGTGCCCGCGCTCGTGGGCCCTGGGGCCAGTTGGCTGCTCGCCGGGCGGCACACAGTGGCCATATTGTGTCTCTAGGTTTTGGTGTGCTGCCACGGCCTTCCGAGGGGTGGGATAACCCGCTTGAAATACATTCTTCAACTCCCCAGGGATTAAGTGGGTTTCCTTTGCTTTGCGGTTCAGACTTTCCCAGTTCCTTTGTTTGGGGCTTCTCAGATTGCTTAATGATTTTATTTTCTTTTCCTTCCCCCCTCCTTTGCCCAGATGTGTGGAACAGCAGCATCTGAGCCTTATGGGTTTGCCAGCTTTATTACTCACCATATGGAATATCCTTTTATTTTTGTGCAGTGTAATCCTGTGCTGCCTGCTCTCTCCATGTTCCTCACTCCTTGGGTTCCTCCCCTGCCCTTCTCCCAGATCCCACGTTTTCCTTGGGATTCAAGGAGACAAAGTGCCAGACGTTTTGCTTCTGTCCGAGAAGGGTTGTTTGAGCTGTCACTCATTGGAAGTATTACCCCAGACTAATGTCAAGGTGCCCCTTCCCCCACATCCCAGTAACCCCTTGCTTTCTGGCGCAGGAGGAGACGCTGGGTGGAGCGGGTGCTGCCCGAGTCCAGATGCCATGACCAGTTCCTCCGTGGGTCCGTGGCGCTGCTGGAGAGCCCCAGCTTCCCAGCAAGGGAAGAGAGAGCCCCTAGGAGCCTGCTGGGCCTCTGCTGGGGGGCCTTTGGGGGCTCACCTTCACCCCCAGCCCAGCTTGGCCTAGGGCTTTGGGGGATTTCTGTTTTCTTCCATCTTCAAAGTGTCCCAAACCCTGAACTCCCCTCTCCCGTCCTCTCCCCTCAGCCACGGGGAGGGGTCAGAAGTGGGACTTTCTCGGGCAGCTTTGCCTTCCCCTGGTACAAAGACACATCCTTCGCTCCAAGCGGGTACATAGGGTGCACAGTATTCTGTCCCACAGCCTGCGCCTGTGGCTCGTCCTCGTGTATGTATCATGGATTTGTAGTGACCAGCGCTCACAGGGAATGGGAGCAGAGGCTTTCCCTGGTAGGCTCGGGAGCGGAGTCTTTTGTGGTTTCCATCACTATAACTCAATTAAATGGCATTAGGATAGACTTACACCAGCTGAGTTCTCAGCCCGGAGTCCAAACACGGTTCTTAATAATGATGGTTTTACAAGTGATTTTTCTTTATAAAATTTTATTACTGTTTTCTTCTGAGTGGTTTCTTAAGCTTTTCTTGCTTTATGGTAAAGTCTGCCTGTAAGAGAGTTCAGACTAGGAGTATGGTGGCTGAGAGTGAGTCAGGGTCTCAGAACAATTCCCAGACTTCCGAAGGTCCCCTGGTGTGCTGGTCAGGGATAGCTCCTGGGTAAGCTTCCCTGTTCAGTTGGAAAGGCACAAATCACTTCACTTCTCTAATTTCTCTCCCACGATGGGAGTAACACACGGCTTTCTGCTGGCAAACACCGGGCTCGTGTTTGTAGCTGGGTTTGGAAATCACCAATTGCTCTCTGATGCTAATTGCTGCTAATGATGCTGCTACTAATAGCAGCCTCTCAGGTAGCCTGCTCTGTGAGGAGGATTGAACAGAATTTCCTGGGAGCCCTGCTGGTGTTCGCAGTGGGACAGGGACGGGTGTCACACCGGGATACGCCTTGAGAGAAAGGGTGAAGCCTTGTGTCGCCGCAGACATTCCCGGCCCTCGCGGGGTCTGGAAGGATCCCAATGAATGGGAAGAGCGGGCAGAAGTTGTTGCCTGGTGTGTTTTGCCATTGAAATGCAGGTATTACCCAAAATACGTAGGATATTCGTGTGTTGTTCAGGTGGGATGGGGAGCTGCACGGGGGGGTCGTGTGAACTGATGAGGTGTGAGTGGCGCTGTGTCCTCAGGCACTGGTGCTGTCACTGCGGGTGACCGGTGCTGTCACCTGGGTTTTGACCAGTCAGACAGATGGTGACCCCTCCCTCCCCAGGAAAAAGAGAGGAGAGGAAGGGATGACAGAGATTTAGGAGTTTAGGAAAAAACCTAAACTACTTTAATGAAAATATAAATAATAACAATAGAATAAATAATAACAAGAAAGAAAAAAAAAAGAAAAATTCATATACAGTCTATACAGAAGGGTATCAAGCTCCCAGGATGAGGATCACGTCACCTACTCTCTTTTAGAGCCTGCCTGCAGGGCAGCATGGGGAAGGCAAGCGCAGCCTTGACTCTCCCAAGCAGGGTGTCCCCATGGAGTGGGGACCTTCCATGCTGTTGGCAGGCAGTCGGCTGGAGAGCTGCTCCGCTCTGGTCTCCTCTATGTGAGAAGAATTAATTCAAAGGGAAACAGAAATGGTCCTAAAAAGAACTTTTGGGGGCTTGGGGTGGGGGGAACGAGGGGTCAGGTATAGAAGAGGTGGCTGGAAGAGCTGGGCTTGAGTGGCCGGGCAGGAGAGAAGCCGGTGTGGACAAGATCCATCTATTAGTATCTCAAGGGGTAGGGACCTAGGGGCACAGGGACCTGCTGAGGGTGTAGAGCAGCGTTGGCAGAAGAATGAATGGGAGTAAATCAGCTATGTGTGAATTTAAACTGGGAATTAGATGATGGTTTCCAACTATCATGAACTTTTTAGCACCTTATGAAAGGGTAACCCCTCCCCTGTGGCAGGGATGCTCCTGTTCTGGAGGCAGCGCAGCCCCACCAGCTCTTTAGAACCAGGGGGGACTTTCTTCACCAGAGGGGTGAGTGACTCACTCAAGGTTTACACCCAGCTCTGTAAAAGAAAACGTGCCCCAAAAGCCTGGCCTGTTGCCTTCTGTTTTGATGAAATTGCCAAGGAGGCATGAGGATTGTTTAACAGATCCCTGATCTATTTCTCTAATAAATGCCCATTCCATTTGGATATCCTGCACTGGGGGAGTTTTCTCCTGTGAGTGCTCCTTTCTGAATTTAAAAGGTGCTGTATTTGCGTTATGCAGAACAGTAGCTCTTCAAACCAGCTGAAGTTTGTCACCTTTCTTCATCCCAAAGAGCTGAGGGACCTGCCTGGACCAAGGCAGTTATTAAAAAAATGGAGGTTTTTGGAGAAGCTGCCCTTGGGGCCCTGTCTGGTTGTGCTGGGGGGGTGTCACAGGGTTTCTGCTTCTCCCACACCAGCTCAAGTCCCGCTTTTGAGGAACCTCAGACCCGAGTGGGAACCCTTCTCCGAAGGTGGTCCTGATGCCTCCTCAGCAGGCACAGTGGCTGCTGCTTGGAGAGACCCGGGTGATTGATGGTCCCACCTAATTCTAAATTGCAATTGAAGCCTATTAGTCTGTGATCGCTAATCAGAGTGAAAGTTGTTTTTTGTTGGCTTTTATTACTCATTCCACTTTGTCCATATTAGTTACAGGCATAATGGGATTGCTGTTCTGCTTTGCTGATACACAGTGTTCCCGAGGGACCCTCTTCACTGAACTCCAGATTTCCCTTTAGGGATTGGAATGATTTTTAATACTTTATAGCTCTCAATGCAAAAAAAACCCCAAACCAAACAAACCAAACCTGCTCTCTTATTTTCCTCGGTGAGGGTGACAGAGATGTTAAAGCAGCTCCTGTTACTTGGCAGTTAATTACGAAGGCTGGAAGGATAGCAGGAGCCGGGTGTGCTCAGCGCTGGAGCACCCGCTGATCTTTCCATTTGGTCTGGACATCGGGGATGCTTTGTGCGAGTCTGGCTGCGGCCCCGTGATCTAACACCTTCTGGGCTGGAGGTTTTGGGACTCTCTGAGAAGGGGAAGAACTCCCCCGTGAAACCCGTTCGGTTTGTGGTTCCTCTCCCGGCGGATGAATGCCGGTTTGGATAGTTCATGGCAGAGGGATTGATTTGGAAGCTGTGGTGCCGGGGGAAGCCTGGGGCAGCCTGGAGCACTCATCCAGATACTGGATGCCAAAATGCATTTCCATTATCACAGAAAGTCTCTTCCTCTCTCTGGCCTTAGTTCCATGGACAATGAACCTGATGTGCATGACTCCCATGTGCGGAGTCTGACCTAAAGCTCTTGTATGAAAACCTCCTGTCAGCTCTCCCGGTAAATCCAGGGGATTTTTCTCTTTTTCCTGTGTGGTTGAATAAAACACCAGCTCCAACTCTCCAGTTAGATATTGGGAAGAACTTCTTTGGTGTGAGGGTGGTGAGAGCCTGGCCCAGGTTGCCCAGAGAAGCTGTGGTGACCGCATCCCTGGAAAGGTTCAAGGCCAGGCTGGATGGGGCTTGGAGCTCCCTGCCCAGGGCAGGGGGGGTGGAACTGGATGACCTTTAAGGTCCCTTCCAACCCAAACCATTCTGTGATTTGGTCAGGTCTGTGTAGTCAAAGCTTCCAGACCCCTGTGCCAGCACAGACAACACTGAGTCTGAAATAGTCCCCAAAAGCTGTGGGGTGGATACTGGCTCCCAGGGGAAATCAACCCGGAGGCGCAGGGCTGATCAGTCTCTTTTCCCTGTAGATATTCAGGATACTTCATATTGGCCTAGCACTTGGCAAACAGAGGTGACATTTGAGGCACCTGGAAGACAAATCTGACAAGAGTGGCATTTCCCTGTTGATATTAAAAACCTGCTGCACGTTCCCTGCCGGGAGAGGCAATATCCACGGCTGGAGCTGCGGGAGTCGGGTGGGAACGTCGAGTCCTTGGGGTGGGCACTGACCTCCTGCTGGAACACCCGTTTCAGAGAAGGATGGTGCAGCTTTGCCCATGGGCATCACTCGAGTCGGGCTGCGATGTGCAGAAGCTGGTGGCACTCGTGAACACCAAGTTGGGTTGAAGGGAGCTGAGGGTGCCCCAGGGTTTGAGTGGAAAGCACCAGTTTATTCCAGCCTGTTGATGCTCCTGCCGTGCTCGGGACAACTCTTGCTGATGTATCAGTCTGTGTCTTCCTGTTGTTCCTCTATTTTAAGAATTACCTTCCAAAATAGAGAGAATCCCAGAATCTCAGGGGTTGGAAGGGACCTTGAAAGCTCCTCCAGTCCAATCTCCTGCCGGAGCAGGAACACCCAGAGCAGGTCACACAGGAACACCTCCAGGCGGGTTTGGGATGTCTCCAGAGAAGGAGACTCCACCACCTCCCTGGGCAGCCCCTGCCAGGGTTCCCTCACCCTCACCAGCAAGAAGCTTTTCCTTATATTTCAGTGGAACCTCCTCTGTTCCAGCTTGCACCCATTGCCCCTTGTCCTGTCATTGGATGTCACTGAGAAGAGCCTGGCTCCATCCTCCTGACACTCACCCTTTCCATAGTTGTCAACATTCATGAGGTCACCCCTCAGTCTCCTCTTCTCCAAGCTCAAGAGACCCAGCTCCCTCAGCCTTTCCTCCTGTGGGAGATGCTCCACTCCCTCCATCATCTTGGTAGCCCTGCCCTGGACTCTCTCCAGCAGTTCCCTGTCCTTCTGGAGCTGAGGGGCCCAGAACTGGACACCATATTCCAGATGGGGTCTCCCCAGGGCAGAGTAGAGGGGGAGGAGAACCTCTCTCCACCTACTGACCACCCCCCTTCTGATACACCCCAGGATGCCACTGGCCTTCTTGGCCATGAGGGCACAGTGCTGGCTCATGGGCATCCTGCTGCCCACCAGGACCCCCAGGTCCCTTTCCCCTACGCTGCTCTCCAGCAGGTCATTTCCCAACCTATACTGGTACCTGGGGTTGTTCTTGCCCAGATGCCAGACTCTGCACTTGCCCTTGTTCTTGTTCATTCAGTTTCTCCCAGCCCAACTCTCCAGCCTGGCCAGGTCTCCTGCTGCAATGTCCATATCTTTGACCTCCTTTTGGCAAATATTTTCTTGTTGCCAGAATCCAGGACTAAAACTCTTGTTTCAACTCCTAAAGCATTTGAAAGGATCACTGTCACAAAAGGAATACATTTAAACAAGCAAATAGGTCATTTTACCTTAAAAAGTTGTGTGTGTGTGTGTGTAATGCTGATTTGGTGGCTTAATTGGTTTCCAAGCTAAAATTAATAGTGTGTGGAATCCCTCTGAGTAAGAGGACTCAGAACTCTATTTATTTTTCAACTCCTCCTTCAAGCCCAGCTGAGATGGACGGGCCTGTTATCTTAGCGTGGGGAGAGGCGAGCGGGCTTGGAATGACAAACATTTCTTGGCAGCTTTAGGAAGAGGGATGACGCGGTGCCCCTGCGTTTGTGGTCTCCAATGGGAGACTCTCGCTTCACTTTCTTTCTTAACGAAGGGGAGGGAAAGGTGGGACCTAATTGTTGGTTTGAGACGTCTGTGTAACTGGAGTTGGCAGTGTCGTCCCGCGGAAGCGCCCAGCGATGGCCACACTCAGTTAGAGCTCCCAGCTTGTGTGTTCCGCTTTTAACACAGGAAAAAAGGGCAGGTTACGGGGTCCTACCTGCAAAGGTGGTGCCGAGTGTCCCGTGCTCCTGGGATATCTGCTCTCATCGGCCAGACCCGCACCTTCGCGTTAAAGCGTGTTTTTATGAAAAGAGAGAGATCCCTTCCCAAAACTGTGGGTAAAATCCTTTGCCTTGACTGGACCCTTCATACAGTTGTGTGAGCAAGTCTTCCAGCTCCTGGGCTGAGCAGAGCTGTGGTAGCTTCAGGAGGATTCAGCTTCAGATGTCCCAGGTGGGGCTGTGTTGCATGTAGGGGTAAAGGAGCTAGTGTGATTTGGTGCAGACGCCCCGTTTTTCCATTGGCAGTATTTCATACGTCTGAAGGCCGCAGGTAGGCTTTAACTATCTTCTCATGCGTGATCAATCCTTGTTCATGGCAGCGTGCTGGGACACACGCGGGTCTGGGGGGTCTTCCCTTCCGCCCTCGTTGTCTCTGCCCCAGCAAATGCCACAGGCGCTGCGGTGACAGCGGTTCCTCCGGCCGGGCTGCCGCAGTCCCATCCTGTGTCAACAGGATGCCCATGAGCCAGCAATGTGCCCTTGTGGCCAAGGAGACCAATGGCATCCTGGGGGGCATCAGGAAGAGCGTGACCAGCAGGTGAAGGGAGGTCATCCTCCCTCTCTGTTCTGCCCTGAGGAGGCCCCAGCTGGAGCACTGGAACCAGCTCTGGGCTCCCCAGTTCAAGAAGGGAAGGACAGGGAACTGCTGGAGAGGTGACAGCAGAGGACCACCAAGGTGAAGAAGGGCTGAAAACATCTCTCTGATGAGGAAAGTCTGAGGGACTCGGGGCTTTTTAGTCAGGAGAAGAGCAGACTGAGGGGGGATCTGATCAACACCTACAAGTACTTCAAGGGTGGGTGTCAGGAGGATGGGGCCAGGCTTTTTTCAGTGGTGCCCAGGGACAGGACAAGAGGGAACGGGCACAGACTTGCACATAGGAAGTTCCATCTCAACATGAGGAGAAACTTCTTCACTTTGAGGGTGGCAGAGCCTGCCCAGAGAGGTGGTGGAGTCTTTGTCTGTGGAGACATTCAAGACCCACCTGGACATGTTCCTGCGGGACCTTCTCTGGGTGGACCTGCTCTGGCAAGGGCTTGGACTAGATAATCTCCAGAGATCCCTTCCAACCCCACAGCATTCTGTCATTCTGTGTTTTGGGAATGTGTCCATCATCCTTGCCCTTGTCCCGACCCCTCCTTGTCATGATGGGACCTGTGGATGGAGCAACAGCAGATCAGGACCATGTCACTTTGACACTCCTGAGTGTTAACAGCTCCATGTGCCTTCTAAGCTCCTCATGATGGTACTTGTGATATCACCAGTGGGTGGTGTTTGGGCAAAGTGCTGATAAAGAGGTCTTTAAAGGTCTCTCACTAAGAAGTGAGAGTTTAATGACTGTTTTTGTGGTCAGACCCACTCAAAGGCTTTGGAGGATCTGAAAATAAATAGAGAGAGGAAAATAAACAGTTGGAGGGACTCTGGGCACTGCTGGGGAAAGGGAAAACCTGGTTTGAGGGTGGTGGGTGTCTCTGAGAATCCTCAGGAGAGTCACCCTGAGTCAAGTGCTCAAGGAAATGGCATCATATAAATCTCTTGAGCACTCAAAGCAGAGCCTGAGTGGTGGGTCGTTACTGGGAGGGGACAAACCAGCACTAATTGGAGTCTGTGAGGCTTCGCATTCTCCATGAAAACTGGTTTCTGAAATGACGGGTGTCAACGTCTCTGTGCAGTTACCTCCCTGCTCTTCCCTGGGCGCAGCAGCGGCCTTCTCACCACTGGCTGAAGAGGGGAATGTGTCTTTACTGGAAATGTGTCTCTAGTGGAAGCTTCTTTAAGGCAATAGTAAATAAAACCCTGGCAGCTGCTTTGCCCGGCAGAGCTTCCTTGGGTTGGCCGGGCCATGACAGCTTGGGGTTTAGCTGCCCTTCTCTGGCTGTGACTTGCATTGTTCAGGCTTGCATCGGGCTCACTTTTAATTAGAATCCTCTTTGAAAGGGGAAATATTAAAGCAGATCCACAGTGAGAGCGGGGACTGCAGAGCCAGAGGGTTTTCAGATGCTGCCTTGGAAAAAAAAAGAAAAAAGAAAAAAAAGCCGTTTCTAATCCTTAAAATATTTGCCTTGCTTTATTTTCATATCTTGAAGACAAACAGGTGCTGGTGTGCCCTTTCTGATTCTCAAACACACAACCTCCAAGCCAGCAAGCTGTAAAGCCTCCCCTTGTTTGTACAATCAGGGTGGGATCTGGGGCATCACTCGGCGTTGGGCTGTCGTCTCCGCTCTCATCCAAGTCAGACTGCCCCCGGCTCCAGCTGGAGAGCGTTCCATCAGTCCCCGGGTGCCACCGAAATCCCGCCCTGCACGGGCTTTTTCAGTCACATCCGTGTACAATTGAATAAGAGACCTTTGTAATATACTGTAATTGTTCTTTGGTGTTTTCATATAAAAGCAATTGAAAGGAAACCAGAAGAAAACCTACAATAATAATCCTGACTTTGATCTTATTTACCATAAATTATGTGTTACGTTTTTCTTCTCCTTTTGTGTAATAATTATATATTAATTTATCAGGATGTGAGATGAATCACTGAAGGCAGGAAGAGTAGGAACACTTGGGTAATATGGAGGGGTAGAGTGCTCTCTGAGGAAGGAGCTCGACTCTTCGTGGTCTGTTACAGCAGCTTCCCTTTGCACGTCCTGGGAGAACCAGGGCATCTCGCGTGAAAGGCTGGTGCTGAAGCCTGGTGGTCAGCTGTGAGGAGCGGCTTTCTGGGTGTCACCTTCTCAGGAGACCTCAGCTTTTTGTCCAGGTCACCCTCTTTGGAAAGTTGGTGGGTGGTGTCGGTGTTTCACTGATGGTACGGAAAGAGCGAGCGGGTCTCCTGTCCCTGGAAGGGCCCAGGACACCCTCTCTCCCGGTCCTCGGAGAGCCAGCGTAGCGGGTGCCATGCCTGCCTGCAGGGTGATGCTGTGGGGATCCTGCCTCAGTCTAAATAAAATTGGGCATTTCTGGGCTCCCCAGAAGTCTGAGTGATGAGCTGCCCTCTGCGCTCGCGCCTGTTTCCAGGAGGTAGCTTGAAGAAATTAATTGTTCTTTAACATTTCACTTGAAAACAAAGTGGAAACCTGGCTGAAGAAGCTGAAGGAAACCCCCCGTGAGTGTAAACAGCTCAGAGCAGTAATGTGACAGCTAATCTAGCCCTTGTGAGAAGTTTAAGATATAATTACTCTGTAGGAACTGGATGAGATCTACACAAAGAGGCTGATGAGCCTGCCAGAGAAATAAACCACGAAGTAGGGGCTGGCCTGATTTCCTTCTTTCTGCCATGGTGTCGGGGATGTTCGGGCACACTGACTGCCATCCCGGACGGGGTCTTGAAAGCTGGGGCCAAGTTTTGTCACTCGGGGGTTTTTGGGTGCTGTGGATTTAACCCCCCATCCGTCCCCCGGTGTCTGGCTTCCCAAATACCGAGGGCAGATAGTACTGCGCCGCGTCCAGCTGATCCTGTGCGGTCAAACTTCCTGAGGAAGGAGCCTCTTGAGTGCTTCTAAAATCTTTATTTATCCAGGATTCATCCCACTGAATCTACTGCTGCTGAAATGGGCAGCGCTGGCTTGGCTGGGCACGGGGTAACGCCTTGAGTGCACTCTTTCTCTGGGACGGGATGATACTGGAGAGGCGCTTCTTGCTCCATTTCGTTCTAGAACATTGGGGGAAGATGATTTCAGTGGAGACAGAATTTAGCAGAACACCTGGGAGCAAAATGGGCGAAGTTTGATAGATGGCATCTTGCTGACGTGTGACGGTGACGAGCTCAGCGAGGGGACCGGGGCATTGCTACTGAAGCGCTCTCTCTGCGCGGGGCTCAGTCGATGGTGGTTCCTGCGGGGGCTGGCACTAACAGATTATCCCCACTGTCAGACTTGGAAAATGGAACAGTTCAGACTTCGCTCCTGCAGTAACCTCGGTTTCGGGAGCAGCCCTGGCTGCACACGGCGGACACGGGCGTTTTGGGGCTGCCACGCTCAGCAGTTTCTGGTTCGAGATGCGTACACTGTTCGGGTGGGAGCTGCAACGTTAAGTGTGTGGAAGCATCTCACCCACTGCTGGAGGTGGTGTGGGGTGTGGGGTGTGGGGTTACACGGGGAACTCAGCTGCGGGTGTTGGATTTCTTCCAGCGGTTTGGTGCCCAACTGCTCTTGACTTCAGTCATTGAGAACCCTGCGGGTTCCTCTGATTCACAGCCCACGGAACACCTTTGTCCCTGAGCTGGGGTGCTGTCAGGGCTGAGCTGGAGGTGAGCTCGTGGCACTCAGACCTCACAAACAGGAATAAAAGCAAAACTGTTTATTTTTAAAAAAAAAAAAAAGCAAAACCGAGGGGTGCTCAAAATATTTTCAGGAGGAAGGACTTTGGCTGTGTGGAATTTTCCCCTTGTATTGCTCCAGCAGCCGGGTGTCAAATGGCATTTTGTCTTCGTTTAACATAATTGTCTCTGAAATGCAACAGTGGAACAAGCCATTAGCGAAGTGCTCTGCTGTCAGAAGCAATCTCGGGGCTGGGATCCAGCCACGCTGCTCTCCCTGCTCCGAAGGTCCTGCTTGCCGTTTCTACAGAGGTTCTTTGTGCGGCGTCCCATGCTCCAAGGGCAGCAGCCATCCCTCCCAGCTACAACTGAGGCCGGTGGAGACCTGGGTTTAGAGGAGCCAAGAGGAGCCTGTGGGGGTGGTCACAAGTCCCCAGGCCCAGAGCCCAGCAGGTCCCTGCTGCAGATCATGGAGTCAGTTTGGTTGGAAGAGACCTTTCAGATCATCAGGTCCAACCATCAGCCTGCCAAAGCCACCCCTGACCCGTGTCCCTCAGCACCACGTCTGCCCGGCTTTTAAGTCCCTCCTGGGATGGTGACTCCGCCACTGCCCTGGGCAGCCTCTGCCAGTGCTTGACAACCCTCTCAGTGAAGAAATTTTTCTTGGTACCCATCCTAAGCCTCCCCTGGTGCAACCTGAAGCCATTTTCTCTTGTCCTATTGCTTATCACTCGGGAGAAGAGTGAAAACCTACCCAAGACTAGTTCTTTCCCAGGTGTGGACAGTTTCAGAAGTGAAGATGATGCCCGCCACCAGATTTCTTGCTTCAGAGCACAGTTAGCAGGTTTTGTTTAAGGATCACTTTAGCAAAGGCTCTTGGGCACGTGCATGCGCTCACTTGTACCCGTGCTGGACTTTTTTATAACCTTGGTGGTTCATGATGTGGTCACCTGAATCCCTCCGCAGTTCGGCTGCACGGAGCTTCCCATCGGACTCTTTGAAGTGATGATTCGTTATAGTTCTTCTCCTACCTCTTCACCCTAATTGGGGTCCGACCCCAAAACCTCAGCCATAACCTCAGTAAAAATGTTCCCTCTGTAAATACATCCCACTGTTTGTGTAAGTAAATAGACGATTGTTGTTTTGTTATTGTTATTGTTGTTGTTATTGATGATGATGATGATGATGATGATGATGATGATGATGATAATAATAATAATAATAACAATAATAATATATTTGAATATATATATTTGACTATTATTCTGCACACGCCAAACGAAGTGGGTGTGTGCTGTGCTGGATGGCAGAGGGCGTTCAGCTGCCCCGGGGAGGCTCCGTAGGAGGTGGATGATGGAGCAGGCTGCAGGGCTTCCCAGTGAGGAGACAGTGAATTTTCCCAGAGGCGGTGGCTGAAGCCAGACCGGGCTGTGACATTTAGTGACACCTCACGGGCTGTGCGGTCCCTGCTGCTGCAACTGGATGTGGGTGCAGTTCCAGTAGTGCTTCACGGGAGTTGATGGATTTGGGCGGGTTAGGGCTTCTCAGAAGTTGGATGATCTTGAGAAAGAAAAGAAAAAAGGAAAAATGGAGGGGTTTTGTGTTAAATAGCAGAAGTCCAACATTTGTGAGGCTGCTGGTGTGCTGTGGAGCTGGGCTGAGGTTGTGTGACCTGCTGTGCAGAAAAGCTGCGTCAGGCTGGGGGAGAGCTGAATGTGGGATGAAACCACTGCACATGATCCACTTCTGGGGATTTGTGGGAGCTATTTTTGTCCTCCAGGTGATTTTCTTTCTGAGGGGCTGCCAAAAGCATTGATGCAGGCTATCAAAGCTCCCTGGAAGGAGTTTGCCGTTTCCCTCGTGTTTCTGAACCTTCAAAACCAGAGATGAAAGCTCCTGCAGATGCAGCCCGTACGTTGCACGCATGGCGTGCTTTCCGGCATCCTTTCACTTTGATTCTTCCTCTTTTGTTTTCTCTTTTTTTTTTTCTATTACAGTTCTTTGAGG
Source organism: Jacana jacana (assembly GCA_013400555.1). Taxonomy (NCBI): domain Eukaryota; kingdom Metazoa; phylum Chordata; class Aves; order Charadriiformes; family Jacanidae; genus Jacana; species Jacana jacana. Next base: position 852,995 of record VZTM01008708.1, read on the forward strand.
TTCCATTTGACTCCAACATGAGCAGGACAAAAAGCCGACCGCTGGTGCGAGGACAGCTCAGGTAAGGCTGCGCACAGCTGCCACGGCTAACCAGGAATGCGGCGTGGCGGCGCTTTCATCTCTCCCCAACCTCCTCCCTCTCTTCAGATGAGGGAAAAATAGCAATTTCAGACAAAAGACTTAAGAAAGACACGCACCTCTCTGTTCTTGGCTGTTTCCTCATGTTTCTAACTCGCGTGTGAGGGGTTGGGGTGAGCACCTGGCCGTTCCCACACCTGCAGGGTTTCCACTCCTCTTGGGGTGACGGCTGCCTGCGCAGCGTGGTGGCACGCGGGGCTGTTCCACTGGGCTTTGGTGCTGGTTTGTACCCTCAAATCTTCAAAATCTCACATCTGAGAACAAGCACAGAAGGGCACCTTGGTGTCAGTAGTCCCAGCTACCTGTTGGATCACCACCATTCGTTTGAACCTCCCAGCAGGGGGGTCTGCAGCCCATTCTGTCCGTGGTTTTGTACGGCACCGTGTTGTCTTTGCCTCTTCTGCGTGTGCAGCGTAAGGCTGGGGTGAAGCCTCACAATGGTGGCATCTTAAGGAAGATAAAGTAAGCTTTTGTGATAATTGAGTTGATCATCCCCCGTCAGGGAGGTGGTTGAGGCCCCAGCCCTGGAGGGGCTGAAAAGCCAGGCTGACACAGGGCTTAGAGCCCTGGTGATGGTTCTTATCAGGCTGAGGGCAATGGTTGGTCTAGATGATCTTAGAGGTCCCTTCCAGCCTGGACAATCCTACGATTCTATCAGTAAATCCCTTCTTCCTCCCCCCAGAGAAGCCCTGTGTTAGCATGGGAATGCCCTTCAAAAGAGAAATACTAATCCTTCATTCACTCTCTTGTCTGGATTGTGTATCAGTGCAGTTTCTCAGTGGCTCTTTTCCAGCTAAAAAAAGCAGAGTGAAAAAGAACATCAACAAAACCTCCTGCCTGTTTGCAACCTCAGACTGAAGGCCCGATTCATAAATGATTCAACAAACAATTTTGGTATTGCCTTCCCGTCATTTGTGCCAGGGATTATTTATACCAAAATTCTGTTTTCCCTTAGGCTCCTGTGAACAGTTGGTCCTGTTTATTTCTGTGTTTTATCCATCACCTTTGGAGCACTGAAAAAAATGTGACGGATGAAATTACGGGGAAATTGAGACAAAATAGTAAAGAGAACCCGGGGGTGAATTCACTCCCCTTGTAAATAGTGCGAGCGCTCCAATAAACTTGCTCCGATTTGTTCTCAGAGACGGTGCTAATTACAGACTCCTGAGTTGAGTTAATTTTATTTAAAACCATATTTTCAGGAGCACTGCAGCGAGGGCATCTGTTGCACATACACTAACTCAGCCTTAATCGTGGCCTTCGCAGGAGCTGCTCCTCTGCTCCGCTTCACGTGGCCCTTCAGCCCCGGCAGGAGGAGCTCTGGTGAGGTGAGGAAGAGAGATGATGGGGGCATTTTCTTTATCTATTTCTTTATGGCATTCTGCTGGCAGGGCTTGCAGTCTTTCTGGAGTCAGACATACAGCTGGGAAAGTTTCTGTCAACTTTTGATTCGGAGAAAGCAATTCGTTTTAGAAGTTTCCAGTGTCCTTAAACGACCTTCACCACCATGTGAATGTACTGCAGATGGGCAAAACCAGAGTGAACGGGTTTGCTTGCTTCCCCCTCCCTTCCTATCTGCTTTCACCGCAGACTTCACGTAATCACTCCTCAGTCTATCTACCTGACTGTCAGCAGCTAATTTAACGCTCTCTAAGCTGTCACCTCCCTTGCATAATGCCACTCCCGTTCCCCGTAGACCCTTGAACACCCAGACCTTGACTGGGGATGTTCCTTGCACCTCGTGCTGGAGGAGAGTAACCCAGTGCAAGCAATCTCACCTGGTTGTATTTTGCCACATATTCCCCTGGTGTTCCTCGACCTCTTGCCTTCCTGGCTGATTAGATAAACCCCGTGAATGGTTATGCTGCAGCTCGGCCAAAACAGATGAGACGGGGAGGGATAAATTGGATGTAAGAGACTGGTGTCTCGGCTCCGGGAAGGAATCCAGGGAGCTCGGGCTGTGTACAGAGTTCTCACCCAAAATTGGTCTGACACTTGTGTTTTGGCATTTTCTTCTCGTTAGCTGCACCGTCTCGTGAAACGTTTGCTGCTATTTCAATTCTGCTGGGTTGCAGCATCTGCGGCACCCGCTGCACGAGGGGCTTCTTTCTCCTGCTCTCCTCTCTCTCCCCCTCTTCCCCTCTTCCTCTTTCCCTCTCTCCTTCTCCCTTTCTCCCTTTCTCTCCTTCTCTCCTTCTGTCTCTCCTTCTCTCCTTCTGTCTCTCCTCCTCTCCGTCTCTCATTCTCCCTTCCTCTCTTTCCTCTCTTTCTCTCTCTCTCTTCCTCTCTTTCTTTCTCTCCTTCTCTCTTTCTTTCCTTTTTATTTATTTTGTGTAGTTCTTACAAAGCTGTAAGTAGCAGTATTTCTATGGCCTGAAATCCCCTTTGAAGAGTGAGAATGTTAACTCTCCATCGTGTTGGCTCATCGCACCTCCTTGGAAAGGCTTTCGCTGGTGGCGTTGATGTGAGGTTCTGCCCACTGAGACCGGTGACGTTTGTTACAGAGGTTGTGCCATCATGAAGACAATTCTTAGACGCTTTGGGCTTAGGCCAGGATCAAACTGGTAACTCCCAGTGAGAGGTCCTTGGTGTTATTGAGTCATCCTGTCCCTGGCCGAGCAGGTGGCGTCTCTGTTTTCGATGAGCTAACTGGTGGAGCTGGCTCATTAGGGAACATTATGTTGCTGTAGAGAAATCATTCCCGTGTGTTGCACTTTGTGGCCTCCATCTGCAGCTTCAGCCCCAAGTTGATTTTGGTTTAAGATCAGCTGCCCATCCTAACTGACCTTGATTCCAACATTTCCTTGATTCCGAAAGTCTCATGAGGAGCGGCTGAGGGAGCTGGGGGTGTTCAGCCTGGAGGAGGCTGAGGGGAGACCTTCTGGCTCTCCCCAGCTCCCTGAAAGGAGGGTGTAGAGAGGCCGGGATTGGTCTGTTCTCCCAAGGAACAGGTGATGGAGGAGGACTCTGCAGACCTGGGAGCTGCTGTACACAGGGACAAGAGTACACACACCTTATTGACCAGCCCCAGCCCCACCGCTGATGCCCCAGGGAACCTTCTGCCGCTCTTGCTGGGTTTGGGACAGACAGCACCTGAGGGTTCACTGATGGTTTGCTTTACAAGGTCCCGTCTAATCTGTAAGGCTCTGACAAAAATCTTCCCTTTGAGCAACGAGATGTAACCGTCCTTCTGTGCTCGGGGAGTAATCAGAGACATCCTGTTGCAAAAATAACCAGAGCAGACCCAAGCACAGCGTGCCACGGGCCGCCATCCATCGCGCCAGCCTGCCCACAGGTCCTCTGACCCCTCAAGTCTTGTTTGGAAACACAAACAGCTTGAGATGTTCTTCATACTTTGGCTGGAGTGTTCAACTCCTGGAGCTTATTTACCCTTTTGCATTATAACAACAGCTGATGTGATTTTTTCCCACTATGAATTGGTTTTGTGTCTTTGGCGAGGGAAAATGCTGTGTGCTCGCGCAGCCTCAGGTTGGAGGGCAACGGCAGCAGCTCCTCCCGGTTTCCTGGGGGCTCCCATTTATTCCTTTGCTTTTCAGGGTAATGGGTCTGATTTTCCTGCAGGCTAATTTAATCAAATGTAGTATGAGCTGCAGTAGCTGAGCCAGCTAAGCCTCGAGGGTGACCAGTGTCCTGCCCCACTCTGTAGTACAAAGCGGCAGGTCTGGTGGCCCTTCTGCACACACACAGCCACACACGCTCTCCTGTACGGGGCTGCTGCTGTGAACATACAGTGCTGCTGTGAGCTTACAGTGCTGCTGTGAGCTTACAGTGCTGCTGTGAGCATACAGTGCTGCTGTGAGCTTACAGTGCTGCTGTGAACATACAGTGCTGCTGTGAGCTTACAGTGCTCTTGTGAGCGCACAGTGCTGCGGTGAGCTTAACAGTTGCGCTGTGAACGTAACATGCTGCCTTGAGCTTAACAGTGCTGCTGTGAACATACAGTGCTGCTGTGAGCCTACAGTGCTGCTGTGAGCTTACAGTGCTGCTGTGAACATACAGTGCTGCTGTGAGCTTACAGTGCTGCTGTGAGCTTACAGTGCTGCTGTGAACGTACAGTGCTGCTGTGAGCTTAACAGTGCTGCTGTGAACGTACAGTGCTGCTGTGAGCTTAACAGTGCTGCTGTGAACATACAGTGCTGCTGTGAGCCTACAGTGCTGCTGTGAGCCTACAGTGCTGCTGTGAACATACAGTGCTGCTGTGAGCATACAGTGCTGCTGTATCTGCTGCACGAAGCACCCGTACAAAAACTTCATAGCTCTACAGGAAGAGTTTTTCCCTCTTAAAAAACCCCAAAAGGCGTCAAGCAGCATGTTCTAACCAAGTAATTCCTGCCCAGGTGGCTCCTTTCTGCTGTTTTCCTCAGCGTTTTGCAGCTTGGAATTGTTTTCTCTACCCAGTCCTTTCCCTTCTGCGTTTCAGAAGTTGAAGTCTGTAAGTCTGGCAGAAGGTGGCCCAATGCAGGTAACGCCTTGGGTGCTTCAAGAGACGTAACTCTCCGTCTTGTTTGGGACATCTGTTGTTCCAGGGTCCCACTGACCTCCCCAGCTGGGTGCCCGAGGAGCTGTGGGCTGCAGATGAGCTTCTGACGGCCACGGTTGGCGATTGCTGCAACTGATGGAGACAGCAACGCTTTTCCTACTGTTTGACATTTGAGTGGAGTGTTGACTTTGGGCAGTTTAAGCTAGAAACCCAACTCCCGAAGAATCAGACCACAAAGAGCTCCTAAGCTGGCAGTATGTCTCACTGGTGGCTTGTGCTCATCAGTTGTAGCTCTAACTGCAAAGACACGTTGGACAATCGTAACTGGGTAGAACATTGTGAGGCGTCAGGCTCCCTCTTTGTTCACAACCACGTTAAAACTGATGAATAGTTCCAGGTAGAGCTGCATTTCCTGTTAGGGCTGGAGAAAACCCACAACAGTTTATTGTGGTTCAGACAATTTTCCTGTCGCCCAGTGACCCCTCCCCACCCGGAAATGGGAATCGGGGAGCACAAAGAAACACGAGGGCTGAAATGTCAACAGATCTAACAGAATAAGACTAAATAATTAACAACAACACTAAAGAGCCAGTATTAATCCTGATGTAAGATACACAAGGACCGTACTCAGCCCATTCCATCAGCAGAAGCTGTGCCCTCCCAGCAGGGACAGCCCATGTGGGACACTGTGAGCACAAGGGCTTCGGGGGGAAGGGAAGGGCTCAGGGCTCTCAGCACCGGGGCAAGGAGGTCTCTGGACCCAGCACCATCAGGGGAGAGAGAGCTGCACAGCAAGCTGTTCTAAGTGCTATGGAATGTGACGTTCATGGTATGAAATAACCCTGTTGGCCAACCTGGGTCAAACCCAGGCCTTGCTTTACTCATCCCTGCCCCTGGCAAGGCTCAAAATCATGGAGACCTTGAATCCCACAGAGCCTGGCTGGCCATAAAGGAAATATTTGCATGAATTCGGGCACTAGAGTCTTCTGAAAGTGCAGTTTTCCCCAGCATCAGGAGAAAAGTTGGTCCTGTGTCTCTCAAGCCAGGACACCCACCCAGTTGTCTGTAGCAGACGTTCTACCACAAAGTGCAACCAACCCGGTCATTGCTGAAAAATGTGAGTGCATTTAAAAAGGATAAAAAGACAATCCTCCTGTAACCACTGTTGATAGCTGTGGGTAATGAGCTCGATTCTTTGCCTGCCAGCACTGATGGAAATCGGGGAGGCTTCTACCGATGCCGGTGGGGCTCCAGTGCTGCAGGTGGGAGGCAGCCCGTGCCCAGGGCTTACGCCGAGAGCTGCGCTAAGCGTTCCCGCAGCCCTGCGCTGAGCCCGAGGTTTGAAACCTCCCCAGGGGTCTCAGAACACCTTGGGTTCCCATTTACAGCCCAGCCCCTTGGGTGGTCAGTCCAGACAGGTTTCCTTCTACTGAAGTGAAAACAAATAAAACAAAAACCCCATAAATCTACGGTTCTTGCAGAGTAATCATTTTTAAGAGATCAGATGCTCGTTCCCTGCAGGGAAACATTCCAATATTTTGTTTAGAAAATACCTCATTTTCCAGGGGCTGCCCTGAGATCTCTGGGAATGATAAAAGTGTTTCTTTTTTCGGTGGGAGGCTTTCCTCCCAGTTAAACAGGGCACAGCTCAAAGCAGACACCACCACCCCGGCCTTTTCAGACTTTGGTTTTTTATCCTGCTTGTTTTCAGGCTTTATTACTTGAAAACAAGTCAATGCATTCCTTCCCCACCACCCCCCTCCCGCCTGCTCCTGCTTTTTCTTCTTTCTCCCTTTCCCCCCACCCCTGTTCTCCAGAAGCTGTCATTGTCTGTATTTGGTAAACAAGAAATTAAAAAGGTGGCTTTATATTTTTGACATGTAGGATTGCTTGTAAAAATGCAGCTCTTGCCTTTTGAACAGCGGGGTATTTCTTTTTTCTGATGTTTTTTTCTTGGCACGACCACGTCATGGAGAGCTTGGGGGGGGGAGAAACCTTGAGGCTAAAACAGAGTTTAATGAGAATAAAACCCACATCAAAGGATGGGCTAATGGAATGATATAATGCTTACTGTGTCACTTTCCCGAAGGGGCTATGGATGACAGTGCTTAGATTTCAATTATCTATTCGGGGCCTGCGTAGGATGGTGATTAAATGGTTCTAAGGTATTAGAGCCCTTTTGTAGAACTCACAGAAAAAACAGTGATACTGCACATTATCCTCAGATCAAAATGGGTATTAGCAGGAAATTGTATAGCTCTAACTACATATATATTTGGTTTCTTAGGGCGATTAAGGGGGTTGCTGTAATAACTCTAACATTAGGTTCTAATTCGTTTCAGTTGAAATGAAGAAATTGCTGGTTTTCCAGCTCACTCCCCCTGCCCAGACCTCACTCTGCCACGGCTCAGCAGGGATATAAACCCTGCCCAAAGACTTAGCATGGAGTAACAGAATGGTCCAGAAAGGACCTCTAGGGTCATCTAGTCCCACCTCCCCACAGTCAGCAGGGACACCCCCAACTAGACCAGGTTGCCCAGGGCCTCCTCCAGCCTCCCCTTGAAGATCTCCAGGGAAGGGGCCTCAGCCACCTCCCTGGGCAACCTGTCCACGTGGTCCACCACCCTCAGAGTAATGAACCTATTCCTGATATCCCATCTAAAGCTGCTCTTCTCCAGCTTGAAGCCATTGCCCCTCATCCTGTCACTGCAGGCCTTTGTAAGCAGACCCTCCCCAGCCTTCCTGTCCCTGGACTGGAAGGGACTCTAAGGTCTCCCTGGAGCCTCCAGGCTGAAAAACCCCAGCTCCCTCAGCCTCTCCTCATAGCAAAGGTGCTCCAACCCCCTGAGCATCTCCGTGGCTCTCTCCAGAGAAGGGGACTCCACACCCTCCCTGGGCAGCCTCTGCCAGGGCTCTGACACCCTCACCCCAAAGAATTTTCTCCTCCAGTGTCCCAGCTTGTGCCCGTTGCCCCTTGTCCTGTCACTGGGAAGCACTGGGAAGAGTCTGGCTCCATCCTCCTTCAACCCACTCTTCAGGTACTTGTGAGCATGAAGGTCTCCCCTGAGCCTTCTCTTCTCCAGGCTAAAGAGTCCCAGCTCTCTCAGCCTTTCCTCCTCAGGGAGATGCTCTTCTTCCCGTGTCTGTCAAACATTTCAGCTTCATGTTTGTGAATTTTGGGTCAGTGCAGTCAGAATCCCCCACTTTGTTCCCGCCCCGAGGGTTGGACCTTATCGGGTGTAACCGCAAGGGCGAGTGCCGAGGGCTGCGGGAGGTGTCACCGCTCAGCAAGTCCATTATGGAGCTGCCCCTGATTAGGAGCTGCTCCACCCCGAGCTGTGTTTACAGTAAGCCATGGTAAAGTGCACTTCTTTCTGCAGAGGACAGAGTTTATCATGTCTTCTACAAGTTATAACTTAGACCTTATCAGCTTCCCCACTCAGATGGAGAGGAGGTTTTTCTGACACTTTCATCAGCTGGGCTAACACAGATGCTGGCTCTCCAGCCTTCGTGACTAGAAGAGCTGCATTCCTGAGGCTGAGATTTGTGGAGAACCTCTTTGATATGTTCTATTTATTTAGCTTTTTTTTGCTTGGGAGGTAGAATCAGGAAGAATATTAGATTATAAATCATGCTGTAGGGGAGCGTGGGGCAGAGTGTGTGCATTGCTGCCCGTGTGTGACCGTCATCCTGTTGTATTCCTGCACTTCCATGGTGGAGGAAGCGGGGTTTGGTGGTGGTTTTTGTCAAGTGGATGCTCACTGTAGATAAACTACCAAGCTGTTAATGCAGAAGTCTCAAAACGCAGCCATCCTCGTCCTCTTCACCTCCAGAGGGAAACAGCAACCGCTTGAGAGCATGTTACAGTGTGATAAAGTGGTATCAGTATTGAATTCTATGAAATGATACGAAATTATATCGGTATCAGATGCGTGTTGCAGAGGAATCTGCAGGTGGGAAGGATCTGACTGAAATGGCAGTTTGACAGGCTCGTCTGTCAGTTCCTCTTCCACTCGGTGGTCTCTAGAGCCTAATCCTCCTTCCACCGCAGACCTACCGCTGTTTGTCCTCCTGCCTGGTCCAGCAGTGAATATTCCCACCTGCAGTGCTGTGTCCAGCTCCGGAGCCCTCACCATGGGACGTGGACCTCTTGGAGCAGACCAGAGGAGATGCTGGGAGGGCTGGAGCCCCTCTGCTGGGAGGACAGGCTGAGAGAGTTGGGGGGTTTCAGCCTGGAGAAGAGAGGGTTCCAGGGAGACTCCCTCCAGGAGCTCCAGGAGAGATGGGGGGACTCTTGATTGGGGAGGGGAGTCATAGGATGAGGGGGAAGGGTTTGACACTGAACGAGGGGAGATGGAGCTGAGATGTGGGGAAGAACTTCTTTGGTGTGAGGGTGGTAAGAGCCTGGCCCAGGCTCCCCAGAGAAGCTGTGGCTGCCCCATCCCTGGAGGGGTTCAGGGCCAGGTTGGAGGGTGCTTGGAGTCACCTGGTGTGGTGGGAGGTGTCCCTGCCCAGGGCAGGGGGTGGCACTGGATGGGCTGTAAGGTCCCTTCCAACCCAAACCATTCCATGATTGTATGACTAACTTCTTTCATTCCCATGCTCCTGGGAAGGTATTAGAGCCACTGACCCTGTATGGACTCAGGAATGGCTGGACTGTTGTTTCCTCTGTTGTTGAAGAACAGGTTGATAAATGCTCTAGGACTTCTGCTTTCTCCATCCCTGTGAGAGTGGGGACTGGCCTGAGGCTCCTTTACCCACTGCTTTCCAAAGGCTGAGGGCTCAGCAGAAACCTGTGTTTGGTTTAATCACTCGAAATCAGAGAAAAAACTTTCTGGAGAGCCTGTGTCATCCACCCTGTTTGTCAGCTGGTCTCTGGCTCTTCAAGGAAGAGAGAACTGGGATTTTGAAGTAGAACGAATGGATCACCTTAAGTGCCGTGTTGTGAGGTTGGGTTTGTTGGGTTAAAGAGAGGGTTTACTTTAAATATTATGGGGGACATTTTTCAAATTTACTGTAGGTTTGTCTTGTGAGAACTTTAAGAAAATATTTACATTTTGGTGACTGCAGGGAAGCTGTGAAGATTATTATTCAGCCTTTCACTCCTACCTGACAGGGCCCTACAAGGAGGAGCGTGTTGCCGCCTGCGGGGTCGCTGGGGGGGTTGTGTCCTGCTGTGGAGAGCAGACCTAACGGGAGCCCAAACAGTTTGTAAGCAGGGGTCCTTTCTGCTTTTAATTCTCTGCTTGGAGAGAAGTGACGAGGCCCCATTGGAGCTTCTGCTTAGTCACCAAGGGCAGCACAGCAGGTTGTGCTGCTGTCTGAATGGGGTATTGGAAAGCTGTGGGTCTCCTCCCAAACCCCTGGTTGCTTTGGTCTCCATCCTCCGGGCAGATTCCTGAGCCCGCCGACGGTGAAATACCGGATCCTGGCATTACTTGTGTGCAGCTCAAGTGGTGGAAATAAGAGCAGGAAACATGGAGGAGAGAGCTCCGTGCTGAGGGTGGGATTCTCAAGTTCCCTCTTCCTTTGGGCCGAGCTGAACCCCCTCTTGTCTCCTCTTTGTGGAAACTTTCAGCCAAATGGATGGAGCTGGTTTGGATTTATGCAGGCATAAAGAAGAGAGATGCCTCCCTTTCCAGATGACATGATTCTTTTAAATTACCCCTGTGTGTTTATGAGAGAGTCCCTCGCTCCAGCTGGGGCTGGGGGGGGCGGACAGAACACCCCCCAGGCACGGGGGGAACTGATGGCCTGCGGTTGGGGTGAAACGCAGTCAACTGCACTTTCACAGAGCGGCGACGTGCAGCCCCGACGGGCAGCTCGGGCTCTGCACGTGGGTTGGTTCTTCACTGGGGAGAGGAAACAATTGACACAGACACGGGATAATATATGAGGAAAAACTTCTTCCTGGTGAGGGTGAGGGAACCCTGGCAGGGGCTGCCCAGGGAGGTGGTGGAGTCTCCTTCTCTGGAGACATCCCAAACCCGCCTGGAGGCGTTCCTGTGTGACCTGCTCTGGTTGTTCCTGCTCCAGCAGGGGGTTGGACTGGAGGAGCTTTCAAGGTCCCTTCCAACCCCTCAGATTCTGGGATTCTGTGATATTTTGTCTTGGTCTGTGTGTATTTGCACTGAGGACGCTTCTGAACAAGTACCTGAGATATCTCCAATATACAGCACTGCCAGAGCTGGGGTAGCAATTCAGTGCCAACACCCAGGGAGGCAACTCCATGCTGAGACCCAGCCAGCTCCGGGTGTTTATCCGCGGCTGAGGCCTTGTAGGCCACGATCTCACTGGGTGACATTCCATGGGAGATTTAGATGTCACTCGGTGGATCCTGCCCCGGTTCCCTGAATCCTCCCCTGGTTTGGTTCCCTGCTGATGGTCCAGGTGTCATTCAAAACCACATCTAGGTCGGTGCTGATGGGGCCAGCTGAGCCCACGGGACAAAGGGAAGGTATTAGAGGTGAGACCTTTTAAAGTGTTTGCATTTTAAAGAGGTTTATTTAAGGTTCAGCTCTGCAAAGTCCTTATCTCAGACACAGTGCTATACTATGGAGCTCCTGGTTAGAATGTGCTTAAATGCCACCCATTAACCCAGCTCTTTTGGCATTTTGGGAGGACCTGCAAGTCTCATACCTCCTCCTACCACAGGGTTCCTCCTCAGCTCAGATTTTGTGTCACAAGTGGGTTTTAGAACGTCCTCGCTGTTTCGCACACACTGTTGTTTGGCTGTCTGGTTTTTTTTTCATTTAGGGTGAAATACTGTCGATCTGAGGGTAACAATATATCTATTAAGATCTTTCTCTACATTCTACCCCTTAAAGTAGTACCATTTTAGCTCATTGATAGATATTCTTCAGTTTAATATCATCCTGCTGCTCTGGAGATTGCGCCTCAGTCAGCAGGTTGTTGGGCTGTCCTGGGTGGGGCTGTGGACGATGGCACCAGCAGTGAGAGCGTGGATTCCTCGTGTTTGCTAAAGCTTCTACATGGAAGAAAGAAAAGGATCTGGAGCTGTGTCAATCCTGACAGTGTGAAAGCTATTTCTTCCTTTTCGTTGGAGAGCAGTATCTCTTCCTTGAGACTAATGCAGTCTGTGATGGGAAGCTGTAGTTGAACACACAAGTGGCTTTGTCGGTCACGCTGCCCCAGAACTAACCGAGGGTCGTTCGGCATCAGGCACGTAACCGCTCCCATTTAAAATCCCAAATCTGGCCGTGCATGGTTCTCTAGGGGGGTCTGTCTGCAGGACTCTTCAGCAGTATCATGTCATGTCTTTGGTGAAAAAAATGAGAATGATTTTAGAAAAGTCATCAGCGATGAAGCTGCTGATCCAGGCGCTGCTGTTCCAGTTTCAGTTTCCATTAGCGGTGGTGTTACTGCTGGAGAACGTCTACAGCTGACGAAGGCCGTGAGTATGGTTTTCATTACTCAATATATAAATGCACAGCCTGAAAGGATTTGTGTGGAAAGTTGAAATCTCATTTCACTGTTGGTAGATTGCCACCATTCAGTTGTCTGCCGTGATGCCTGATTGGTTTTGAACGCTCTGTGCCTTACTTTCAGCTTAGAAGTCGTACGAGTGTTTTGTTAACCTCCCATCAAAAATCATTTTGGGGAAGCTACCGTTGCTGTTCAGGGGCAAAATGTGCCTTTTACAGCCTTTTGGCTCCTTTGTTGCCATCAGCTGACTCTGCGGCACTTGTGCCAGCAGACAACCCCAGGGCTGGTGCTGGGCGTCTGTCCATCTGGGGAAGCAGCGCTGGAAATGACGCAGATGAGATCCAGATGTGTGCTGGAAGGAGAAGGGCCTTCTTCCCATTACCTAAGTCATGGGAGGAGGAAAGCTTCCAGGGAGTCATGTCTTCTTGCGGTGCGTAACGTCCTCAGCTCCTTGTGTCTCTTCCAAGTGGGGTGGGAGTGGCTGGGGCTGGGGTTGTGGCCTTCCTTCGCTCTCTTTTGGGATCTCTAAAAGCTGCCGAGGGGGGCTGGGCATTGCTTGGGTGCTGATCTTTAAAAAAAATGAAATAAAAATGTAAAGAAATCCCTTGGCTGATACTCCAGCTGCAGGAGGTGACCAAGTCAGTACCATATGACAGTCACGGTGGTCACAGGGTCAGCTCCTGCCCTTTCGGCAACTCTTGGTGTTGTCTGGCCTCAGGAATTGAGAAGATGAAAGAATCACAGAATGGGTTGGGTTGGAAGGGACCTTAAAGCCCACCCAGTGCCACCCCCTGCCCTGGGCAGGGACAGGTTGCTCCAAGCCCCATCCAACCTGGCCTTGAACCCCTCCAGGGATGGGGCAGCCACAGCTCCTCTGGGCAACCTGGGCCAGGCTCTCACCACCCTCACACCAAAGAGGTTCTTCCCACATCTCATCTCCATCTCCCCTCTTTCAGTGTCAAACCCTTTCCCCTCGTCCTGTGTCTCCCCTCCCTCAAGAGCACCCCCCAGCTTTCCTGTAGGACCCCTTTAGGGACTGGAAGAGGCTCCAAGGTCTCCCTGGAACCGTCCAGGCTGAAACCCCCCAACTCTCTCAGCCTGTCTTTGCAGCAGAGGGGCTCCAGCCCTCCCTGCATCCTTGTGGCCTCGTCTGGCCTCACTCCAACAGGTCCATGTGCTTCTTGTGCTGAGGACTCCAGAGCTGGGCAGAGGGGTCTCCCCAGAGAGGAGCAGAGGGGCAGAATCTCCCCCCCTCAACCCTCTGGGAGTGCAGCCCAGGGTGTGTGTTGAGCTTCTTGTCCACCAACAGACCCAGGTCCTTCTCTTCAGAGCTGCTCCCAGACCATTCTCTGCCCAGCCTGGGTTTGTGCCTGGGATTGCCCTCACCCAGGTGCAGGACCTTGCACTGGGCCTGGTTGAAGGGGTGGCCGCAGCTGGGGGGAGCGGTGGCTTTCTGCACAGCATGTGTTTGCGCTGGGGGTCTCCATGGCCATCCTTCCCTCTTGGCACAACCAGGGGCTTTTCAGGCCTTCAGAGGGATAGGACTCACCCCTCGGTTTGTGCAACCTCTCACTGCTCTCGGAAAAATGTGAAAACTTGAGGCTGATGCTTTTGTCTGAGTTTGTAAGTGGCTTCAGAAGCCTCAATAACTTACTGCTGACCTGGAAAAAATTAGGAAGAGGAGGGGGCTTCCTCCGGCAGCCTTGTACTGGCGAGGAGTCTGGGGACATTTTTAGTACCTACAGATTCCAGAAATAATAAGCAACTTATGATGCTTACTCCCGAAACCTGCTTTTAATTAGGGCTCTGGAACGGCGCTCGTGCGCTGGACGCGTATCCCAGCCCGTGATGGTGAAAGGCAGTCGCGGAGATGGGAATCGCGCTTGGGCTCTTCGGCTGCCAAATAACCGCCTTCCCAGCTGCCACTAGTTTCACCCCTGGGTGCGTGAGGGGCTCGGGCTCCCCTGCTCCTTATTGCAACAAACTGGTTTGACCCTGTGTGCTGATGGAGTAGTACTGTGGGTCGTCTGAGCCACCAGTCCCACCAGTGGTGTCCTGGCGCCCCTTCCCTCCCGCCCTGGAGGATGCTGAAGTCGGGGGTGATTCCGGGTGGTTCCTGCGGGCAGTGGCAGCAGACGAGGGGGGAAGGCCTTAACGAACCTCGGTCTTGAGTGGGACAGAAAACTCACCAGATGGAACCAAACCTGGGGTTTGTCTCCCCTCAAAATAAGTACAATTGCAGTTTAAGGGTATGGGTCTATGCAGAGTCTTTGCCATTACTGGAATCACACAATCACAGAATCTCAGGGACTGGAAGGGACCTTGAAAGCTCCTCCAGTCCAATCCCCTGCTGGAGCAGGAACACCCAGAGCAGGGCACACAGGAACGCCTCCAGGCGGGTTTGGGATGTCTCCAGAGAAGGAGACTCCACCACCTCCCTGGGCAGCCCCTGCCAGGGTTCCCTCACCCTCACCCTGAAGAAGTTTTTCCTCATCTTGAAGTGGACCCTCCTCTGTTCCAGCTTGCACCCATTGCCCCTTGTCCTGTCATGGGACGTCACTGAGAAGAGCCTGGCTCCATTCTGCTGACACTCACCCTTTCCAGATTGATAAACACTAATGAGGTCATTATCAAATCGCTTGCAGAGGGAGGTGAGGACGCTCCTCCTGGCTCCGTGTGGTCTTGGAAATGACTCTCAGTAAGTTCCCTTCCCCATCCCTCTCCTGCTGATTTCTCATCATCACCCTGCCCTTGGTAGAGCAGATCCCTGGCCTCGAGGAGCAGTGGTCAATAGTAATAATAAAAGGATCCAATAATCAGCAGGGAATTTAAATGATGGTCCATCCAGGTGTCCTGTACGTGCTGCAGCGAAGCAGCCTGGGGCTGGTTCTTTAACCTTGCCCTTTTAGACGGGGGTGATGTTTCTATAAAAGGTTTCAGACAGAGGGAGAAGCAGAGTTTGTTTTATCACCCCTTGTGTTGGGCTTTCAATCCAGTTTTCAAGTACAAGCGCTTGTGCTTCACCTGAAGAACGTGCAGGGAGCCTGAAATGGACCCTGGGAGCCCGGCTCACGCTTTCGGGTGAGTCGGATGGGGAGCCCAGTGTCCAGTAAGGCCCGGTCACAGATTTAGTCCCTTGTGTCTCTCCGTGACGGGGGCGGTGGGGACGCGGCTGCTCGGGAGCCGGGGGGCTCTGTGGCTGTATGTCTGTGTGTCCCTGTGTTCACAGCGTTAGATGCTGATACAGGAACGTTCCTGTCTCTAAACAGGGGATGGGTCTTGAGGGGGGGGTTACAATAGGAATTTTCTCTGGCTTCTTGATTGTTTTTTCCAAACAAATTTTTCCTTAAACTTTTTCCCCCCTTTTTAACACTGTGGTTATTTTTAAATGGTAGTTGTAACTGTACTCTGACAGTCATCTTCACAAAATGTTCTGCCAAGGAGCCAACGACAGCCTAGAAGAGCCTGTGCGGTGCGAGGCTGCTGCGCTGTGTAGACTCTAAGCCCGTTAATGCTGCTGTGAAATAGGTAAAATAGAATCCTTTGGGTGGAAAAGACCCTTGGGATCATGGAGTCCAACCATCAGCCCCACTCTACAAAGTTCTCCCCTACACCAGATCCCCCAACACCACAGCTCATCCACTCTTGAACGTAATTGTAGAGATGAAATGAAAGAATGAAATGAAAGATTTGCCCTCTGTTCCTCCGAGTTATGCTTCAGTCAAGAAGCGCTGTTGTCCCTGACTCCAGAGCCCGTTAAATAAGTGTAATTCACACTCGTGCATGTCAGATCATTATGTCAGTGAGACTGGGAGATTATGCTGTTGCCCATGAATTAAAATAACCTGCTGCCTTGGCCGGAGTTACCAGGACCGATGCGGCCAGTGAGGGTCCACATGTGTCCTCATGCTGGCATGTGCAAGGGATGCCTGAACAGCACCCAGATGGGATTCCTCCTGCATGCCCGGTCCTCCCCAGCAGCTCTGGGCTGTCCTGGAGCAATCCTGCCCAGATGGATCCACAGCATCTCTCCAGACACCTCTGCGTCAGCAAAAGCTTGAGCTGAATGAGAAACCGTGGTCTCTCTTCCTCCTCCTTCCACTCCTCATCCTCTCGGATGCTCTCAGTGGAGTGTGTCTGGAGAAGGTCCATCTTGGGTGAACTCTGAGGGAGAGAAGCATCAGCACGTTCTCCTTGGATCAGGAGAGGTTTGATTTTTCACTCTTCAAGCTGAGGTGGTCTCGGGAGCGTGTAGCTGAGCGTGTCTGGCAGCAGGGCCATTGCCCACACTTGGGCAGGTGCCCTCTCCCTGAGACAGAGAAGAGGGACGAGGTTTGGGGTTTTCATTCAGGAGGTGTCCGGTGTGGTGATGGGCTGGTTATTTTGGTGTTGAAATCTGAAGAGAACTCATTTGGCACTTGTGGTATTTTTCCAGAGTCTGATTTTAATCAGGCAAATATCTGAAACCAACTCCTCCCAGGAATCCATCGTAAAACCCAGTTTCTTACTCAATATGTTTGCTTTCTGAGCTGGCTCCTTGGCCACTTTTCCAACGGGAGATTGCCTTTTCTCACCGTGGGAGTGATTCCCTCAGCACAAGTCAACGCCCAAATGAGTTGAGGCCTATGTACCAGCGTCTGTCACCAGCCTGCACTGGCTGCATGGGATGGTTTAAGGTTGAGGGAACCCAGCAGAGACCCCACAGCCACTTTGAATCACCAGGGGAGAATTCCCCAGCGTTGGGTTACCCGAGACTGATGCTACTGTGGTGGCACGAGGCTGTAGTGGGAGCAACTGCATGAACGTTGGGTGATGGGGCAATTCCAGTGACAGCCCAGTGTCACAGCCCTTCTCCTGCTCGGGGTCATCATAGAATCATAGAGTGGTCCAGGCCAGAAGGGACCTCTAGGGTCATACAGTCCCACCTCCCCGCAGTCAGCAGGGACACCCCCAAGTAGACCAGGTTGCCCAGGGCCTCCTCCAGCCTCCCCTTGAATATCGAATTGCATCAAATCGATGAGCCTCACACCACATGCCTGAGCTCTGATGGACCTAATGTGAGCATGGAGGTGCATAATGGTCTCTGGAAGACCAGAAACCAGTGGAAATCAGAAACCCCTTAAACTGCTGTGATTTAAACCAGGAGTCAGTCTTTTCTTCTTAAAATCCTGGGAATTGCTGAAGCGGAAAAAACTGCACCAGTGACTGAAATCTCTACCTTTTTCTCAAATTTTCTCTTTTTCCCAACAAGGAATTGCTTTTTCTTCTCCTAGACCTTACAAACTTGACATCTTTATGTGAGGATGAGTTGGATTCTCCTCTACCTCATGTCTCACCAAGAATGGAAGGTCCCAATTCCTGGTTCCAATGCCAAATGGGTTTTTAAGGGACAGAGACGACAAAGCTGAGTCGTCAGATCACAGCTGGAGCCTCTGATCTCCGAGGAGCGTTAGGGACAGGCACTTGTAAGTCAGACAATTGCTCTTCTAGAGGATTTTTTACAGTTCCTTAATTGTTAAGGGAACACTAGAGAGAAGGAGAAAATGTGATACTTTCAGGATGTCTGCAACTAATACAGTTGAACTGCTTGTGAGGAGCAGCCATCACTGACTGGATGCTGTCCACGGGGATCGATAGGGCTGTTAGAGACAAACTGCAGCCAGGGACTTTCTTTTAAGGAGGCAAAAAGGAGGAAACTGAGAAACAAAAATGTGTTTTCATCCACCAGGAACAAACCAACTTTTTTAAAGGTCTCAGTCGGGTAACTTCACCCTTCCCTTTAGAGGAAACCTCGGTTTTGAAAGGTGCTGTTTGCCATCTCTGGGTTGGATGAAGGTAGCACCCAGCTGGTGTCGGGGCTGGCGCCTGCAGGGAGGTGATGTGGGAGAGACATGATGCTGGGTCCAACCATGGAGAGAAGGGCTTTGCCCGCCCAGCCTTGGCCATCCCATCCTGAGAGGCACGAAGGGCTGGTGTCTGCAGTCCCTTTGAATCGGAGACTGATTAGTGAAAATCATCTAGCAGTTTAGTGTCCCTGGTTTCCACCCAGCTGGCCCGGGGTCCGACTCCCAGAATGGGAGAGTTGTTTTAGAAGGAGAGGGAATGGCTTCAAGCTGCAGCGGGGTAGGGTTAGGCTGGCCATGAGGCAAGAATTCTTCCCAGCCAGAGTGGTCAGAGCCTGGACTGGGCTGCCCAGGGAGGGTGTTGAGTTGATGGTTGGACTCGATGACCTGAAAGGTCCCTTCCAACCCAGTCCAGTAGACGGTTCCATGTTGTTCTGGTGCAAGGGAACACAAGTAAACCTTCCCCAGGGGTGCATCACGGTGCTGCCTGTGCAGCGTGGGTTTGGAAGCTGAACAAAAAACCCTTGTTCGTTGTGTTTGGATGTCTATTATGGAACTGATTAGCAGAATTTTACATACCTTCAGCCACTTCTTTACAGGTTTTAACAGGGATTTCCAGCCTTCCATGAGCTCTTAGCTGATGTGCACTAGAAATCAACAGAAAGAATTTCCATCTTTATTGTTTGCTGCTTTTGGCCAAGCCTAAAATATCTCCAGTTAATCCCAGTCGTGCTTAGAAGAGAATAGGTTTGAATTTGGAGTCGGTTGCCCAGAACTGCTTTGGTGCTGCCCCTGCTTAGCACAGCGCATACGCTGAACAGGAGTGTGGAATCCAGCCTTCCTTTCAGGAAAGCCAAAAAATGCTGTATTGCAGCTGACAGTTTGAAAACACTAGAGTGTTCTCTTCTCCTCATAAACGCCTCCTGACTCTGTGTCTAACCCCGCTGCATTTCAGCCGAAGGATCCTCTTGGATCACTGCAAGCAGTTAAAAACCTGACAAGCTACAACCGTTCCCACTTACAGTAAACCCGGCGTGCTTTGTTAGAATGAGAGATGTGCTGGGAGCACCAGTTCTCTGCAGGGGCCGTTTCCCTGCCCAGGCTCAATGTCTTTGGTGATTTTCCGTCACCCACTGGTGAGTTTGGACGCGGTGATCACACGAGGAGGAATCACGGATTGCAAACCTGTGGGGACACTGCCTTAACTTTTTAGAAAGGCTTGTCTTGGCACGGGGGACAAAGGGGAGCGTTCGGGCTGGGCCAGAGGACAAGGAAAAGGCAGTTTGGTTTGTGGAGAGGGGGAATCCCTCAAGATGGACTCTTGTGCTCAGCGCCTGTCTCTGCTCTCCCTGCAGCCCCCTCCTCGCCGTCTGCTTCGCTGCCTCCTGCGGCATCCCAGGAATCGCCCTGCTGACGCTGGGGGTCAACCCTCTCACCGGGGCCCTGGGAGCCTTCAACATCTTCCTCTACACCTGCTGCTACACCCCCATGAAGAGGATGAGCATTGCCAACACCTGGGTGGGGGCTGTGGTGGGGGCCATTCCCCCCGTCATGGGCTGGACGGCGGCGACCGGCGCTCTCGATGCGGGTGAGTCTGCAGCCCTTGCCTCCGGGCCAGCGGTTGCCAGCGTTGCCTTCGGGATAACAAAAAACACTACTCAAAACAGCAGCAAACCTAGTTCCTTATGCTTTTTTGACCTGATAGTGCTTTAAAAGCTGATCTATACGTGGCAATGCCAAAGCCTGTTGCAGTGGGGCACCGTAGGGCTGAAGATGTGGTTCTATCATCCCCACAGGGGCGTTTCAGGGGCAAACATGAGCTGATAAAAGACCATGTCCTCTTGAACATATTTAGGCTGTCTTAAGAAAACACTTGAGAAGGAGAGGGCCTTTTTGGAGTTCATGTGGAAGAAAATATTGTGTAATCTCAGGGATTCAAGCCCTACCCAGCAAGATCTGATTTACAAGTTAGGAGCTTTCAGCTGGAAAATTCCCAGATGTGTTTATTGCTGTCTTTCCACAAGCCAGAAAATACCCCAGGAAGATTAATTTATTGGTGCATTCCATAATTGCCCACTTCTAAACTCAAAGTTATAAATGTTCCTCCCCCCTCTCCTTGAAAAGCAAACGCAGGTTTCTATTTTAGTAACTGTGAACCGTTTTTACACCCCTCGTAAAAGAGGGATCCCTTCAGCAGCTCAGCTCTGACACAATCAGGGCCTGTTTTTCCTGCCACTTACAAATGTTAAATCAAAGTGGCTCCACATAGTTCGATGCTGAAGAGCCCGTGGAGTGCAGTTAACGTGTCTGTTAAGGTTTTCAGCGCACGCTCGTCCCGCAGCGTGGCGTGTTTAAGGCTCGAGTGATCCTTGCAACGTCGAGGCTTTTAAGCGGAAACTCCCGGGATCCCCTGCGGAACCCGGAGCCCCCCGTCCCGCATTCACGCTCCGTGCTCCCTCCAGAACCCGTCCGGAGCCGGCTGTGTGTGCGTGCTCTGACACCCATCCCAGCCGCAGCCAGGACCACGGGGGCTGCGCGGGTCCCTTAACCCCGGCTAGCCCCTCCCTGCAAATATTTACATCTCTGAAAGGCTGCTTTCACGTTTAGGCCTATAAACACTAGGTGGGTATGTGCCCTGTCGGGTGGTAAGGAGCGCACAACAGGCAGCAGAGGCAGCTCTGTGTTCCTGGAGAGAAGGGAATGAGTTAAATCACAGCGTGTGTGTTTTTGAGGACTGTAGCATTCTGTCTGCAGCTGCCGAGATCTTGGCTCTGACGTCCTTCAGGGGTTTCCGTGTTGGTTTTGGCGTCTCTGGGCAGAGTTGATGCTAGAAGATGTCTCTCATGTGCCTGTGCTTCACCTGCAAAGCCCAGCCTGGAGGACTCACCTTGCTGTAAGGACCATCATGGTTCAAATTTCCACCCCAGTTTTGAACTGGCAGCTGAACTGCTGCAGCTACAGCCCAGCGCGGGAAGGTAACCTGGCACTGATTTTCCTTAACTTGATTTCATCACCTTACAACTTGCTCTTCAAGACCTGTTTCACAGAGAGCTAAGCTGTCCCCATGGGACAGGCAGGGTGGGTAGCAGAGAGCACGCTCTTTGTCCCAGATCAGCTCTCCCTCTCTTAATTTGTGCCTGAGGTGTGCCTGTGTGTCCCTCTGCCAGCTCTGCCTGGGAGGGGATACGCTGGCAGCGGTGCCACCAGTGGAAGCCGATGACTAAATCCAGAGGGGGCTGGCACATGGTGATCTGTGCTGGTGTGTAACCCCGTGTTGAACTGTTAGTCCTGGGGGGATAAAGCTTCCTACGGTCCCCCCCAGTCCCCCCCGGTGTGTGTCGGCGAGGCCGGGCTGTGGGTCAGCAGAGAAACGTTACTGAGCTGATACTGGTCTTTGCAATACAGCTCACCTGGGGAGAGTCCTGAAAACGGCAGTATTTTAGTGCGTTTCAGTATTCAAAAGCCAAAAAAACCCCACAAAAACACCTTTAAAAAGAAAAGATCCAAATAAAAGAACTGCCTCGTAGGTGATCATTTTGGGTGTTAAACTTGCTGTTACGGCACAGGAGAAGAGTTTGTACCCGGCAGCATCAGGCCCCCGGCAGGACAAGCCTGCGTCCCTGCTGCAGACCTGCACCCCTCCACTCACCAGCCTACCCACCCTTGTTGAACTCATTAACAATGTGTAATTAGTTGGGAGACTTAACCTAGTTTTGGGTAGAGGTGTGAAAATGCATTTACACCTCATTTAAAAAAAAAACAAGAAAAAACCAAGATCATTCCCCTCAATAACAAAGAGGAATGTGAGGAAGGGAGTAAGGAAACTAATGAGAAGGAAGGTTCTCACCCCTTCGCTGCTGGGGGGTTGAGTTTTACATTTTCCTGTGGATTTTCTCTCCTTGTAATCTTCTCACAGCAGGCACATGGCTGTACACGCTGCTGGCTGTGGGGGAAACAACGCTCGAGGGTTGTTCCCTTCACGGTTGAGGGGGGCAGCCCAGCGTCAGGCAGCAACGGGGGGGAGGGGGTACCCCGTGGAACCCCGTGTCTCCCTCTCCCATAACGCCCAGAGTGCAACAGCATCACCCCCCAGCACAGAGCCACCGCTGCAGGATGCTCCCCATCCTTCCAGAGGGCTGGAGAAGATTCCTAGGTTCCGATTCCCGAGATAGTAACAGAATCACCCAGAATAATACGGGTTGGAAAGGACCTCTGGAGATCATCTCCCCCGCTGCCAGAGCAGGGTCACCCACAGCAGGTCCTGCAGGAACGTGTCCAGGTGGGTTTGAATATCTCCAGAGAGGGAGACTCCAGCGCCTCTCTGGGCAGCCTCTGCCAGGGCTCTGCCACCCTCACCGTGAAGAAGTTCCTCCTCATGTTGAGATGGAATTTCTTATGTTCAAGTTTGTGCCCATTCCCTCTTGTCCTGTCACTGGGTGCTGCTGGAAAAAGCCTGGCCCCATCCTCCTGACACTCACCCTTGAAGTATTTCTGGGTGTTGATCAGATCCCCCCCAGGCTTCTCTTCTCCTGACTGAACAGATACAAGTCCCTCAGCCTTTCCTCAGCGGAGAGGTGCTCCAGGCCCCTCATCATCTTCATGGTCCTTTGCTGTGCCCTGTCCATAACAACCTGTCTCAGATTGGAGCAGCCTTGTTTCACTTTATCCTCCTTTTGTTTATACCTTTCTACTTTCAGAGGTTTATGCCTGGGCAGTTTCTCTCAGGAGGAACACGTATGGGGTGTCTGCAGACCCCATAGGGGCAGCGATGCAGGCAGGGCTGGTGTTTCTGACACTGCACACCCTTTGCAGATCCTGGGGTGACTCCCAGAGATGCTCCTCCCTTTTCTGCCCCTGTTAAGTAACTGTAATTATATGCTCTTAATTGAACATCCTGCCCCCACCCCTGGGTGTTGTGCCAACGTAATTTAGGGAAAACCTGGCATTTCAAAAGAGAAAGATAAGGTTATCTCTGGGAAGATGTGGAATTCTTTGCTGTGGGTTTGGGGGGTTGTGTTGGCTTTTTTGATGGCAGCTGTTTGAAACTGGTGAAGGATGGGGAGCATTAAGGTTTCCTCACTGGGGGAGCAGGTGAGACGGTCAAAGGTGTGTGATAAGGGTAATTCATCACGGGGCTATCACCGCCCTGTCCGGGTGTTTATGCAGAACTTCACTGCCAGCCTGTGATTGCAGTGACACCTTTGCTTCCTTGGAAGCAGATTTCATTGCTCCTTTGTGGTGCTATTTCTTTCCAAAGAGATTTGGTTTTGTGGTAAACCTAGGTGCCCTCAAATTGTTTCTCCTGATTTTACAAAGGGAGGACTGGCAGGAAAAGATGAAATTGACTCAAAGCCTTAAGCAGCAGAAAGGCAGGAGAAGGGGGAGCTCGACAGTGTCAGGCTGTGTGCGGGATCCTGCAGCAGGCAGGGAACAGGCGGCCTTAGGAACTGCCAGAGCTCTTTATTCTGCTGTGTGAGACACAACCTTACACATGCTTTAAGCTGCTCCAGAGCCGCTGGTCTTTCTGCCCACGCTAGTGCCACAGCTTGGTTGTCAGACATGTTTGTCCTCCATTTAAACTTGTTATTGCTCATTAGCAGAGAAATTGATCTGGGGTAAACATTTCCCAGTGCCACAACCCCTTGGTTGTCTGGATAGAATCCTAGAATCCTAGAATCATTCCGGTTGGCAGAGACCCTTGGGATCATGGAGTCCAACCATCAGTCCCACTCTACAAAGGTCTCCCCTACACCAGAGCCCCCAACACCACATCTCATCCACTCTCAAACACAGGCAGGGATGGGGACTCCACCCCCTCCCTGGGCAGCCCAGTCCAGGCTCTGACCACTCTTGCTGGGAAGAATTCTTGCCTCATGGCCAGCCTAACCCTACCCTGCTGCAGCTTGAAGCCATTCCCTCTCCTTCTATCGCTCATTGCCCATGAGAAGAGACCAGCACCAACCTCTCTGCAATGGCCTTTCAAGCAGTTGTAGAGAGGGATGAGGTCTCCCCTCAGCCTCCACTTCCTCACACTCAACACTCCCAGTGGTATATTTTGCATTTCTGCACTGAAGGCTCCACCGTGGCCGGCGAGCGGGATCGGCGTCTCAGAGCGGAGCAATTGGGTGCCGCCACCTTGGTATAAACCACCCAGTGAGATGGAAGTGACAAGCAGGGGTCCTCAGCATAATGTGCTTATCAGTTAAGGGGATTTACGGGGAGTGGGTGGCGGTGGCAGAGCCGATAAGAGCCGGGGCAGCACAGCCCCGCCAGGCCTGGAGCCATAGGTATTACTGCACCAAAGAGTGTTTATCTCAAGAGACTATTTAGTTTATCTCAGATGCTCCACTTCTGGTCTGGCTTTCCTGCAAGACATCTTGTACTGATTTTCATTCATTTTCCGAAATTTAAATAATTCCTGGGGCTATGGAATTTATAGAGTGAGTATCAATTGTAATCACGTGGAGCCTGAGTTTTAAATTGCCTTTACTTTGTAATTCAAATTGTGCTGTATGGTTGCATGGCAGACATTAATTATGTCGGCCAACAGCCATTTACAAATGGGGATTTAAAACCGGGCGGTTCTTATCAGGCAGTGACATTTGGCAGATGGATGGTTTCAGTAACAACAATAAAAAAGAGAAGGGGGGGGGAGGCTGGGGACCTTCCCTGGGGTAGCACTCCTCTGCCAGGAGGAGGGAGGGCAAAGCAACAGCTTAATTGTCTGCAGGATGAGCTGGGAGGTCTCGGTGTCCCCTCCAGTGAAGCACTTGGACCTTTCACAGCCCCGTGATGTGCAAGTGGGTCTGGGGGCCACCATCTGCCCCCCCCACCAGAACAGCTCTGTGTCCTGTTGTGGGAGCAGAGGAGGGTCTGGCTGTAGGCTTCCACGAGGAAACTTGGTTTTTCAGATGCTTTTCACTTCTCAGATGAAAGACAGGAGAATTTGTGGTGTGTTCCAGCAGAAGCAGAGGTATTCATGTCACTGACACATGAGAATTAGCCCAGGAGTGTGCTTTGGGGGGGTAAAAGCTATAAAAACTGAGGCCGGGGGACAATACTGGTAGCAGCTGGTCTGAATTTAGGACAAAAACACCAGGGGGCTGTTTTTTTTGCCCCTTTCCATCATCACAAGAGGCAAAAGAAATGGCAGTAGTACCCCTGGGACACCCTGGGGACAGACCCCACGAATTCACGGGCAACGAGCCCTTTGCCAGTTCTCTGTCCCACACATGGCTTTGGGGGCACAGGGAGGAGGTGGGCTCCGGCTGCGTGACACAGCGCCCGCGGGAGAGGTACTGATGTCCCACTGTGGGACACAACACCCACAGCAGAAGCACCAACGTCCTGAGGGTGTGACACGGGATGACGAGTACCCCCTTCGTGGCTCTGCAGGTTTCCAGCCCTCCGCTGCGTCTGGCCCTTTGGCAAGTGCTTCCTCACCAGGTTTGCACAGCACCAGTGGTGGGAGCACAGGCTGTGTTTTCACCTTACCCAACGTGCTTTTTTAGGGTGGATTGTGCCGGTTGTGCTGAACTCTGAACGGCCTTGGTGGTTTCCTCAGTCTTTCCTGTGTAATGAAAGGTGCTCCCTGTGAGGCTCTCAGCCGTAGAACCCTGGTGTGTGTCAGGCAAGAAGTGTGCACGCTGGTGTGTATCCATACCCACACAGCTTCCCTCCCCATGGGGACCACACCTGAGGACATCACAGAGTCAGGGAATTGTCAGAGCTGGAAGAGACCTCTAGAGCTCACCCAGTCCCACTCCCCTGCCACAGCAGGGCTGCCCAGAGCACAGCACTCCGAACAGCATCCAGGTGGAGCTGAAGGTCTCCAGAGAAGGGGACTCCACACCCTCCCTGGGCAGCCTCTGCCAGGGCTCTGACACCCTCACCCCAAAGAAGTTTTTCCTCATCTTTGAATGGAGCTTCCCGTGTTCCAGCTTGTGCCTGTTGCCCCTCATCCTGTCACTGGGAAGAGTCCAGCTCCATCCTCCTTCCATGCATCCTTCAGATACTGGTGAGCATGAAGACGGTCTCGTTCTGCTTTCCTCCTGTGATGCCAGTGTCCAGGAATGCTCCCTTGAGGCACAGAACCCCACTGCCAACTTCATTTCCCATCCTGATGGACCCTGAGGATCCTCCTTTTGTCCTGCAGACAAACCCTACACGCACACCCAACATCCCCTTCCCTTTGTGTGCGCTGCAGAGAAGTCCATTGCGGCCCCGTGACGCTCCTGTCCCACGAGCCTTTTGTGCCATCCTTCAAAAGAAACAGCTATTGAAACCCATGACCATGAAGCTTTTGAGCCTTCCTGTGTTTTCCTTCTCACCCTTCCTTTACATGACCGTGTAACCTTGAAGGCTGACAATTAGGGCCGTGCGCGGGGCTGAACGTGCCCGCACTGACAGCCGGGACCATTGTTTGCAGCCCGGAGACCTTGTGTGCAGCTTTAGAAGGGATCTTTTCCCTTTTTCATTCCTTCTCAAGGCTGCTCCCGTGGCATCCAGCACGAGCAGCATCTGCTTTTGTTTCCTGGTGGAAGCAGAAGTGCTGCTCATCAAGGAAACGCCGCAGAATAGGCAGGAACGGCAAGGCTTCGGTTAAGGTCCGTGACTAGATAATTCCCAAATGCCTTTGTGTTGCAGGAAGCTCCACAATCACAGAGGTGTAAATTTGGTGGTGTTAATCCCTCTCTACTCCCAAAGACAGGGGGAAAAATTAAATAGCAGCTAAGAGTTTCCCTCAGGAGTGATTGTATCAGGGCAGTATCTTGAACACCTGTAATTGGAGGCCAGTTGATCTTCCCTAATTGGTCATTTGCCATCACCAAAACAGGCTGAGGGAAAGGCCTTAATTATTGCATCTTCCAACTTGCCCTCACAAATGAAAAATACAACCACAGAATGGGTTGGGTTAGAAGGGACCTTAAAGACAATCTAGTGCCACCCCCTGCCCTGGGCAGGGACACCTCCCGCCACACCAGGGTGCTCCAAGCCCCCTCCAACCCAGCCTTGAACCCCTCCAGGAATGGGGCAGCCACAGCTTCTCCGGGCAACCTGGGCCAGGCTCTCACCACCCTCACACCAAGCAAGTTCTTCCCCACATCTCAGCTCCATCTCCCCTCTTTCTGTGTCAAACCCTTCCCCCTCTTCCTATGGCTCCTCTCCCTCATCAAGAGTCCCTCCCCATCTCTCCTGGGGCCCCTGTAGGGACTGGAAGGGGCTCTAAGGTCTCCCTGGAGCCTTCTCTTCTCCAGGCTGACCCCCCCCAACTCTCTTAGCCTGTCTTTGCAGCAGAGGGCCTCCAGCCCTCCCAGCATCTCTGTAGCCTCCTCTGGACCTGCTCCAACAGCTCCATGTCCTCCCTGTGCTGAATGCCACCGCCAGCTGAATAGACCAGGACAGTTCAGCTGCGTCACGGACGTGACTGCAGTCTGCTCTGAGCATTTGTACCAACCTGTTGTGTTTGTCCCAGACAGCCCTTGGGGGTGTGATGTCACATCGGACCCGCAACAGGCAACAAGGCTTTGACGAGGCTTCAACACCTTTCTTGACGCCCACAACCGCAGCACGGTTGGGAATCTCCGGGGAGGGATACTGTGTTGGACCTGCTGTGAGTGAGCAGGAAAGAGAGGAGAGAGAGCAGCAAAGCTCTGGGGCTGTACCCCAGACGTCTCCTGCGAGCGTGACACCCTGCACAAGTCCGGCAGGGCCAGGGAGAAGGGTCCTGGAGCCCTTTCCTTAAATTTCCTGCAGAAAAGGTGAAAAACGCAGCTGAGGCGGCGCGGCTGCTCCCGGGCAGGTGGATACAGATACAGCTGGACCGAGTCGGGTCTCCGAGCTCCATCTACCTTGTCTGGATTAAAGAGGAGTAATTTGTTCAAGGCCTTTGAAGGGAGGGAGCCAGTTGTGCGCTGTGGAGTAGAGCGCTGTGTGGTTGTTTCCCGACTGGGATCCATGAACGGGCCGAGCCTCCGCTACCAAAGCCTTCCTCCCTCCCGGCAGCGGCCGAGCCCGGGCCAGCTTCCTCCAGACAGGAGACTGGTGCTTTCCTCTCGTCGCTCGGGAGCTACCGAGGTCTGGAAATAATCTTAGAGTTCCTTCACGTGATGCAAGGCAGAAGAATTACTAGAATTGTGCTTTAAGCAAAACAGCGTGCTGGGGTTGCCAAGGCAGTAAACACCCGCTTTGGGAAACGCAGTTCGGGTTCAACATCTGCTTTGGAGCCCGCATTTTAACCATTCCCTGTTTGTTTTGATGCCTGCTCGGCCACTTCCCCGTCACAGGCACCCAGCACCAAAGCAGAGATGGAAGGAGCGGCTCCAGTCTTGAGTTCATGCTACAGATCAGCTCCTCCTCTAGTTTTTTGTTTCTGTTTGGGTTTTTGTTTGTTTGCTTTTGGTTTTGTTTGTTTGTTTTATTGATTGAGTGAACAGTGTTTGTCCTGTCTAGAGCTTGAAAGTGATCCCAGAGGGTTGCAGAGTGCAAGGCGGAGGGCAGGCACTCTGTGTTGTCTAAAGAACAAGGAGAAGGGCAAGAAGAAATAATAAGTTGAAATAATAAGAACTAATAATACTAACATGTCTGCAGTGCAAGCCCAGGGTGGACAGGGCGAGAAGCTGTTCAGCTGCTGCTGCCCGACTGCTCTGCTCCCCCTGGTGTGGCCAGATCACACCCTGCGAGGGCTCGCAGCCTGCAAACCATCTCCCACTGCCCTGCTCTGAGGTGCTTCTTAGCAGAGGGGCCAAGAACTCCAGGGGCTCAGGCACTGCCATTGCTCCCTCACCTGAGACTTGGACCATCCAGCTGATGAGAGCTTCAGAAAGTGCTTTAAAAAGAATAAAGCGTGAAGTTTCCACCGAAGTTCAGAGGTGCCACACGGACTTCCTGATGCCCTGGAGAGTGTAACGTCGCAGGGGGATGCTGCTCGCTCCTCTCATTCTGAACACTGGGCTGTCGGGTGCTGTGGCTGGCCAGCACAGAGTCACTACTTGGTTTTGGAAGCTTCATCTCACAATTACTTCCAAGTCTTGCCCAAATTTGTTGAACCTTAAAACACCTTACCAAAGCAGTTTTCCGAATGACTGTGGAATTGTCTTGTTTGTTTTAGAAAAAGGGCGATTTCTAAAGCGTCGGTATCTCACCAGATACAAATACATTTGCAGAAAGGAAGAGCTGCCTTCTACCACCTTCAGTGCCAGTTGACATTTTGGCTTTACCTTAGATGCTAAAATAAAAATTTCAGCTTGTTCTTGTTTATTAAAAAAAGATATATTATCACTATTTAAATACTTCTGAAAGAATTTTTAAAAAGCAATAATAGTTTAACCTTAAAATTCACGATGACCAGTAAAATCTGTTATTTATCTCTAACTGTGTGGACACCTACCTGGTTCTCTGCCATCCTGTAATTTTTGAGATGATTTAAGCTTGTACAAAGCTTGTACAAACATTTTGTACCTGTTCTACACACAAGAGTGAAAGGATGTTGGAGACCTGGGTGCTGTTTGCCTGAATATACATCATTACTTTTCCGAAATCAAAGAGGACCTGCCTGCCCAGTTCTCAGCATTTACAGGCGTGTGCTTGCAGGTGTCCCAGGCTCTCCCTTGGAGAAGTGAGGGGTTTGGAAGTGGCCACAAATGGGCTAAACTGACAGCTAAATTTGGCCAAAAAAAAGAGTTTGGGGTATCCAGGCCCCGGGTGCTCGGGGTCTTACAGTGTATAAACGCCTGCGGAACACTCCGGGTCCCCAGAGAAGCTGTGGCCGCCCCATCCCTGGAGGGGTTCGAGGCCAGGCTGGAGGGGGCTTGGAGCAACCTGCTGTGGTGGGAGGTGTCCCTGCCCAGGGCAGGGGTGTCACTGGATGGTGTTCAAGCTCCCTTCCAACTATTCCGTGATTCTATGCGAAGCTGAGAGATCCAGTATGACGAGGCTGGCCCTGCTTGGGTGGTGGATCCCGGGGGCTGGGGTGTCCCTGGGGGGTGTCTGCTGCTGCCAAAGCACCATCAGGGCTCTGCTCCGGGAACCACATTGGCTTCTCCAAACTCCCTGCCAGCTCCACGCGTTTCGGTTGTGAGAGACCCTGCCTGGTCTTTGCTCCGTTGTAAACTCTGTTGGG
The DNA here is from genome assembly GCA_013400555.1 of Jacana jacana. Classification (NCBI taxonomy): domain Eukaryota; kingdom Metazoa; phylum Chordata; class Aves; order Charadriiformes; family Jacanidae; genus Jacana; species Jacana jacana. Next base: position 883,044 of record VZTM01008708.1, read on the forward strand.
AATGAGATTTGCATTGACTGGACTGAGTTCCCAAGGTGTCGGGAACTGCAGGGAGCGGATGAGTAGGCTCTGCACTGTTGTGAACCAGGTACTTCTCTGGAGTCAGTCTCCTTGTAATATTGCTTAAGAGCATTGCTGACCTAATTATGACATCGTTGGCATTCGTCTAGTAATTAAGGAGCATGTCTGCTCTGGGCCCGCCGGGACTCCTGCTGTGGGCTCATTCCCTGCTGGGTTGTCCTGTACTGGGCTGGGCTTTGCAAGTCATTGGTCTTACGGGGCGCTCAAAATCCTCTGACAACCCGAGGGTCTCAGCCCGGGCCGAGGAAATGCCGGGCTGTCCAAGGCACACGGGAAGCTAACAAAAAGATGGGGTCGGTTAAAATCCTCATAATGGGCTTTTAAATCGTTTTACTGTTCAGCTTCTCTGTAAAGTATCAATTATCTCAATGGTCGTAATGCAATCCAAGTAATTAAGTTCCAAAGGCTCGCGTGTAAAAGCGGGATCTCTGTGGATGGGAATCCAGCCTCGGGAAGTTCAGTTGGTCTCTTTGTGTTGAGAAGTTTCTCCAGGTGACTTTTTCTTTTCTTTTTTTTTTGTTGTTTTTCCTTTAAATGGTGTCATAGTTAGAGAGACCCGTGAGAGGTTTGTGTGTGGCTGAGGGTGTGTTTGAGCTTGGGGGCACACAAGGTTTGAGCCACCGAATAGGCAGAGCCCGTGTCGGAGCCGAACCGCGGGGGGGAAGAGCGGTGGGAAGCAGGGACGGGCTGAGCCCCGGCCCCGGCTCCTCAGCTCTCCTTCCCCGACGGATAATTGCAGCTCCCCTTTCCCAAGTTCCAAAAACCAGGGAGCCCGTGTGGCTGAAGCACTTCAGATGGGAAACTGGGAACATTCCTGCCTGCTGTTTATCACAGCCAGGACCGTGCCCCCGGCGGCGGGTAGGAAAAAGCCATGTCCCGGTTCTGCTGCATGCCCGAGGTCTGTGACGGAGGGGTTCCTGCACCGGGAGCCATTCCCTCCCTGCAGACAGTGGGCAAACAGGTGGCTCAGCCCTGCTCCAGGCTGCTGCAGCACTGGTGTTTCCCCAGTTCTCAGGAGGAAGCCCCTTCTGCTCCTTTCCTGGGGCTCCCTGTTCCTGCTGAGCCTGACACTGCTCTGCCCACCAGCTTTTTCCTTCTCTGGAAGCACCAGCCTGGGAGTAGAAGGGAGAGGCTCCCAGGAAAACGGCCTCTTGCCCAACTTTGCTGCATTTCCATCCATCTCCCCTCAGGTAGAGACTGAGAGTGGTGCAGAAACCAATTAGCAACGGTTCGTTAGGAGGAAGCAACTTGTTGAAATGTTTTTCAAATTAAGTGCTTGGGCAGACAGAGGAGCCACTGTGTGCAGCCCCACGGGAATGCCATTAAAAGCAGAGAATCACAGAATTGTGCACTGATTTGTGGTGGGAAGGGACATCTGGAGGTCATTTAGTCCAGTCCCCTGCCAAAGCAGTCTGGACACCTGGGTGCATCCAGGCAGGGCTTTGAACATCTCCAGAGAGGGAGACTCCAGCACCTCTCTGGGCAGCCTCTGCCAGGGATCTGCCACCCTCAATGTGAAGAAGTTCCTCCTCATGCTGAGATGGAACTTCTTATGTGTGAGTTTGTGCCCGTTCCCTCTTGTCCTGTCACTGGGTGCTGCTGGAAAAAGACTGGCCCTGACCTCCTGACACCCACACTGGAAGCATTTATGGGTGCTGGTCAGATCCCCCCTCAGCCTTCTCCAGACTAAACAGACCCAAAGAGCCTGCCTTGTCTTGCAGACCATGCCTTGGCTCCTGCGTGGGGCAGTGGAGCAGGTTGGTAGCGCTGCTTTTCTTGCCAGTACAGCCCAGCTCTGCTGCGGCTTTGGCGTGGCACTTCCCATGGGCCCCCTCTAATGCGCGTTTCCTCCTCTCTCCCGCTGCAGGTGCGTTACTGCTGGGAGGAATCCTCTATTCTTGGCAGTTCCCTCACTTCAACGCCCTGAGCTGGGGTCTGCGGGAGGACTACTCCCGAGGAGGCTACTGCATGATGTCCGTCACCCACCCCGGGCTGTGCCGGCGGGTGGCCCTGCGTCACTGCTTGGCCTTAATCGGACTCTGCACGCTGGCTCCCGTTCTCGATGTCACCACCTGGACGTTCCCCGTCGTTTCGCTCCCTCTCAACCTCTACATCTCCTACCTCGCCTTGCGCTTCTACAGGGACGCAGACCGCAGCAGCTCCAGGAAGCTCTTCTTCTGCAGCCTGTGGCATCTGCCGATGCTGCTGCTCGTCATGTTCACCTGCAAGAAGTCGTTCCTGGAGCAGGAGGAGAAAGGCGATCTGCTGGCTGGAGATCACGGGAGGGCTATGGAAATTAGATTGCCTTAAATGTCAACTACTTGTTGTCCTCCTGACACTGCAGGCAGTCTGCTGTAGTAATCACGAGGGGGACACCTGTGGGGAGGTGTCTGAAGGAGAATCATTTGTGCCTAGCGACCACTTCACACGGTTATTTTCTGTTTTCTTCTGAGCGGGAGTAGACGCGAGAGCTTACAGAGCACCCACGGGCCTCCGGCTCGCTCACGCCTCACGGATTTATATTCAGCCTGTGTCAGAAGCACATCACTTCGGGGTGGCCTTCAAAGTCCCAGGCTCTCACTGGTGGGTAGGTCTCCAGTTCACATGCGCACACTTCCTGACCGCCGGCGCGGGCAGCCTTGGCCAGGCCGTCGGGACGCGACAGATGAATGATTGATCCCCCCACTCCCCGAGCATCCCTCCCAAATTAGGCTTTGAGGCACAGGGTGGCTTGGGGGAACTCTCGTCTCAATCCACACCGTCCCTGCTCCGTTATTACCCAGAAGCATTCGATTTCTGAGGCCTTTTTCAATCTGACACTGTCCCCAAGGTTCCTGGTCCCCTTGGTAGATTTTGTAGCTTTCACACAGCTGGCACAGCACGAGAGGAGCAAAGCAAAGTGTCCTTCAGCCCACTGCACATCAGCAGCTAAACACCCTCCTGAGCAGCTCTTCTGCACCATGGCCCTTGAACGCGCTCCGAGCTCTTCTGCTCTACTTCCATCACGGGGAGTTTCCCACTCCCGCCTGGTCTGAACGTCACGGGCATTCCAACCCCCTGTGCCAGAGCTTCAGCTGGGAAAAACCTGCCCTTCCTCTTTGTGTCAGAGAAGTTTGGAAAAGGTGTAGGAGGTGAGAACCGGCCCCCCAGCCTGGTCATTAGAAGGCTTTTCTCTGCTGATGGGTCTCGTGCTGGCCCCTTCGCTCCCAGTGCCCTCTGAGGAGCTCTGGACTTGCATCAGGAGTTTGAACAGCGTTTAATGTGACACTGTGGTGGCTCAGAGAGAAGGCCTCGCTTTTGGGGTCTGATACGTGTAAGGAACCACACTTTAAAGAATGAAAGGGTTGGGGATTATTACCTAATATTATAAACACAAATTCCTGATGCAGCCGGCGTCTCTCAGGAGCAGTCACTGTGGATGGGCTCACGAGGAAAACCATTACCTGTGTTCACTGAGGCACTGAAGAACGTTTCTAGCCACGGTCTAACGTGCTTGTGATCCCACCGCGGAGCTGTGGCTGACCCTCAGCCTGACTGGGGCTGACTGGGAGGCACTGGGATGCTACCCAACAGAGCAGCACCTAGCAAGGCCTGTGTTAGAGTTTAGTGTGGTAGTTAGTGCCTGGTATGGCTTGATGTGTTCTTCCCCGCCTGGCGAGGGACTGGTCAGCACGATCCAAAGACACGCTCACGCCTGGACCGTCTCTGCTCCCGCCCCGGAAAAAGCCCTTCAGGAAATGTCACGGATCTGCCACCACGCGCGCATGGCGGGCACCAGCCCTTCACCAGCTGCTCTGCTGAGACCAGCCCAGCCCCTGGTCTCGGTTGCGCGGCTGGAAATCAGGAGGGACACGGTTAACCCCTGTTCCAGGGGCAGAGCCACCCGCTTTACACAGTTCCTAAATAGCGGGTTGTGAGATTCCCTGGGTTGCAGGTGAGAGGAGTGAGCTCCCACTGACTCTTTGTCGCAGGGACACCCTCGTGCTCGAGTTTCTGCGGGCAACACCGCGTAGAAATGTCTCAATTTCTTTAACAATTGCATCCGGTCTCTGCAATAAAGTGCGTACTGTACCCAAAAAACGTGATGGATGCGCAAAATCTGTCTGAAACAGCTCACCTGCGATTGCAGCTCTGGCACAGCTCAGAATTGCAAAGGTCTGTGATGGTTTTGTGGCGTTTCTGGCAGCAGCAATGTCCTTCTTGATCCCTGCAGGATCCAGGACAGTGTGCGGGATCCGGGTTTGTTGTGCAAAGAGCCCCCTGGAAGGAAGCTGCGTGTGAGTGGGAAGGATTTGTGTAAAAGTAAAGAATTTGGTCAACCTTGAGCTGGGAGAGGAACCTGAAAAGAGCGGATGGCTCACGATAAACCACGGGGTTTTGCTCCCAGAGGCAGAAGGTGGTGTTGAAGCAGGAGGGTTGTGGTTTTCTCTGGAGGCTTCAAGGTGGCCCACAAGTACGGGGTGCTGTCCCGACCAACGCGGCGTCGATTAAAGGTCCCCGGGAGGCGCCTGTGGTTCAGCCCTGGGGAGCAGTCGTCTTCATTTCTGGGGCCAAAACGTGTGACATTGACGGGTTTTAGGGCCAGACGGGAGCTTTGTAATCGTGGCTGAGTGTCTGTGAAGTGCAGGTCAGGGAGTTGTGCCAACGTCTCCACACCCAGTTGGGGTGGGAGGGAGAGCACAGTTGTAGAATGAGTGGATCTGGGATTTAAAGGTAAGAAATGCCATATTTTTTATTTTTAAAAAGGCTTTGTTCACCTAGAAGGTGTTCTCCCTTGTGCTCCAAAGTGGCCACATGTCAGGTATGGATGAAGTCGTCTACTGGCATTTTACTGCCTTCAGGAGCTTCTGCTGTGGCACAGGCTTTGAAAACAAACCCGTTGCTGAACGGAAGCGTTGGTTGCAGACAGAAGGTACAGCGGGTGCTCTCGGGTGACCTGCTCAGCAGTTCTGGTGCCAGGATGGAAATGTCTGTTCTCATCCAAAAGTGTTTGTGGTCCCTGTGACCACATGGAGGATGAATGTCAGCCCCCCCCGCCCCAGCACTGCTGGTATTTACTGCTGGGGAGCAGGCGGAGGGGGGTTGAGGGCACATCAGAGGGTCTGGAGGTGACCACTTTGCACAAAATGCACCCCATCCTTAAATGGGGATGATGATATTTCACCTTGTTGGATGAGGGAGCAGCTTGTGTTTTTGTCAGTCCCCGTCCCCATTATTCTGTGTGGTCCTGGAGCAATGGCTCCAGCGATGGCTGATGATCAGGTTCTACCCTGTGTCTCTTCTTTGACCTTCAGTGAATCAGTTCACAGAATCTGAGGGGTTGGAAGGGACCTTGAAAGCTCCTCCAGTCCAATCCCCTGCCGGAGCAGGAACACCCAGAGCAGGTCACACAGGAACGCCTCCAGGCGGGTTTGGGATGTCTCCAGAGAAGGAGACTCCACCACCTCCCTGGGCAGCCTCTGTCAGGGCTGTGTTACCCTCACTGGGAAGTTTTTCCTCATGTTTAAGTGGAACCTCCTCTGTTCCAGCTTGCACCCATTGCCCCTTGTCCTGTCATTGGTGTCACTGAGAAGAGCCTGGCTCCATCCTCCTGACACTCACCCTTTCCATATTGATCAACATTCATGAGGTCACCCCTCAGTCTCCTCTTCTCCAAGCTCAAGAGACCCAGCTCCCTCAGCCTTTCCTCCTCTGGGAGATGCTCCCCTCCCTTCATCATCTTGGTAGCCCTGCCCTGGACTCTCTCCAGCAGTTCCCTGTCCTGGAGCTGAGGGGCCCAGAACTGGACACCATATTCCAGATGGGGTCTCCCCAGGGCAGAGTAGAGGGGGAGGAGAACCTCTCTCCACCTACTGAACCCCCCCTTCTCATACACCCCAAGATGCAGCACAAAGCTTTCCTTGTAGGACGCCTGGCCAGCTGAGCTACTGGGAATCTCCCCAGGCTCTTCCCTTGGTGAGAAGCCCCCAGGTCCTGCATGAATCCCCTTGGTGTGACGGGCGTCCCCCGATCCCAGCAGCCGGTGGGTCTGTGCGCCGTCCCCCAGCAGGCAGGAGGAAACCCAAGCCCTGCCAGGGCAGCTCTGTCCCCCTCCACTCCCCACTGGGTTGTGGGTTTTTTCTCGCTTCCCGTATCCATCTGGGCCGCAGTCTGTCCCAGCAGAGTCCCACGGACACGCTCCCCTGGCCCCAGCAGCCATTCCCACTCCCCCGGGCCGCCCCGTGTCTGGGCTTACACAGAACACACCACGTCCTTCTCGGTTCCGACAGCCCCGGGGCAGCCGGCGTGGAACCGGGGGGGTACTGTTAGGAATCGTTCTCCCTACAGACAGAGCGCATGCTGTCCTGGTCGCTCCCCAGAGGTGATTAGATGTTCCCATTTTCCTTGGAGATACAGGCTGTCTGCAGAACACTTTGCTTTTAAAACAGACTTATCAGGACTGTTTGTCCTACCAAGCAGCTCTGCTGGGGGTGGTAACACTAGCACCTCCGTTGCAAGCTGACCCTGATGGTATCTCTCATGGTGGTATTTCTTAACCAGGCAAAGAGCTGGCCCCAGCGAGGACTCCCAGGGTGCAGGATGCCACCACGCTGGTGGGGTGGCCGTGGGTCGGTTGTTTGCCTCCTGGTGCTGCTCTTTCTCCTCCCAGTCAGGGAGAAGGTCAGTCCTGCAGGGCAGGGCTTCTCACCCACTAAGGTCCATGTCCTTTGGCCCTGCCAAAGGCAAGTCGAGTCTGGTTCTGACGGTCATCATCTCCCAAACAGCGTGGTGTTCATTTGGAGTCGAATATCACCAGTGAGATGTGAGGTCAGAAGTGGCATTGGCAAGGAGCCTCCTCCCAGAGAGTCCCTCAGACTGGGACTTACTGGCTGGTTCTGTTGATGCTTTTTAGTTCCCTCCGAAATAAACACACTTCAGAGTTCTAGGGCTTCGACACAAAGTTCAGCAAGCTTTGGGGCTGCTTCCAGACCCCTGGGCCAGCAGAGCTTACAGCGTTTCCTGAAGGCGAGAGGGTTCCTGTGCTCTGTCAGAGCTCGCACGGGTTTGGTCACAGGGACACCCGCTCCTCCAAAAGCCTGTTGTCAGGCCCAGAGTGGCCAAATTCTCCTTCACCCAAAGAAAATGAGGACTTCTGAGCATGGTGTGTGTCCCAAAGCCTTTTTGGCTGCCACCAGAAGAACGTGTGTTTAAAGGAGCTGGCAGGAGTCTCTCCCGTCAGCTCTCCCTCGTGCGCTTCCCGTCGCCTCCTCTTGCCGGCTCCCAGACTTTGCCCTTTGCGCTGCAGATGCCCCAGCCCGGGCCGGGGCCAGGCCTGGGCATGGGGCTTCGTTTCCAGTGTTTCAAAACGGCCAGTTGGACTGTTTCACAGAGCAGGGCTGGCAAAACAAGCTGCTTTCCCACAACGTGGAGAGGGTTTTCCTACCGCTCCCCAACCCGTTCTGGCACCTCCAGGCCTCGGAGGGAGAAGTGCGGGTTTGGCAGCGGGCTCCCGCGGGTTCAGGCTGGTGCATTTATCCCCTCTGGGAAGGTCCCGCCTGCTTTTCCCAGTCTCTGCAGGGTTACTGCTTCCCATTCCTGTTTGAGCATCGCTGCTGACACCTCCAAGGAGGTGCTGTGAGCAGGAAAGGCACAGACCTTTGTATGTATGGGGAGATGCTGCCACCATCCCTAAAGTGGGGCACAAGGGCTAAAAGGAGGTGCCTGGAAAGGAGGGTACCTTGCTCTTTCCCATAGAGGTGGAAAAGTTGCCCTAAATTCTTACCTGTATGACCATTTTTCCAGGATCCCGGCTCGCGTCCTCCCGCTGAGCCTGCCATACCCGCGGGGAGGTTTTCACACCTCAGGAGTGTGTGTTGCCCCAGAGGCCGGGGCAGGTCGGCGGTTGAGGTCTTTTTCCCCTGGTTTTGCCGCCCAAGACAGATGGGAAGGTCATTTCTGTCCCCTGCTCCCCTTTTTTAACACCTTCTGTCGTAACTAGAGCTTCCCTTTGGCACATCTTTTTATGAAGTATGTGCTATAAAAGACACTGCCTGTATCGTCCGAACTGCAGCTGTAGCTGGGCTGTCTTGTCTTAATCAGAAACACAGATTTGGGGAATTGTCCTGCCTGATTGGAAACAGAGGGGCTCCCATCTCCCGGACTGACCAAACTGTGCCTGACTGGGACCAGTAGGGACCTTGCCCGTCTTCCTCCTCAGACAAGCAAGAGGGGGGAAGAGGGAAGGAGGGATCCCTGCAGGGTAGAGACCAGACCATGGTGCCCGGGGAGGACGGAGCTTCCAGTGGGTCAGGAGGGGCTGCCCGGACGCCCGTGGGCACAGGGCGGTGGGAGCTCGGTCTCTCGGAAGCGGCTGGTACCGGGACTCCTCTGCTGTTCTCTGAGCCATGAGAAAGACCAAGGTTTGTGCTGCCCAGAAAAGCTGGGAGATGTTTGGGATTTTTTCACATTTTCTCCTGGTCAGGGAGAGGAGGCGCTGCATCAAATTAAACCCATGGTCCCCCTCAGGAGCAGCCTGGCTGGGCTCCCTGCGAGCACAGCTCTGTGAGGACATCCACCAGCTGGAGTGAGGGGCTGAGGATCCATCGCGGCGGAAGGAGCAGAACTGTAGGAACTACCTGCTGGTCCCAGCCTTGCTGGGGACTGTCCTTACAGCCCAAAGCCGCTGTCTGATGCCACAGGTGGGAGCCAATGACCCTGCTCCAGCTCCACCAGCCCTTCCTGTGCTGTGCTTATAGTGGGGACTGCAGGAAGGCCATGCTGGACAGACGGACGGCAGGAGGGCCACGCCGGACAGACGGACAGGCCAGCGGTCTGAGCTGCTGGCAGGGATGCGCAGGCTGCGGCTGGCTGGGACTCCCTCTGTTGACTTACCCTGAGGTTGCACCCCCTAATGCAGCTGGTAACACACAGCACCCTCCGAAACTGCCTTCTGCCCGTACCCAGCCGCAGCCCCGGGTGACGGCTGCTGCTTCCGCAGCCCTTACAGAGCCGGGAGTATCTGATCCCACCCGCTGGCCAGCTCCCAGCGACTCTCCCCGCTGCCCCCAGCGCGGTCCAGTGCTACAAAGCCCCGTTTCTGAAGCAGCTGCTGCTGGGTTTAATCACTTGTTATTTGGGTGATATATTAATAGCAGTATCTCTGTGAGGCTTTGGGGTGTTTTCTTTTTTCCAAACATTTGCCACAAAAGCGGAGTGTTAGCCCTAACAGGCCGCGAGGGTCGTTTGGCCCCTCCTGCCGCGATGAGCCCGGATAGGTGGGCGCTGAGTGGAGAGGGCGTCTCAGCCCATCCTGGCCCACCTCAGCCCCAAAACCTCCTGAACCTCTGATTCAAAACGGTTTGAGACTCCATCAGGAAGAGGGGGGTGCTCGAAAGGCCCCACATGGCTGGAGGGGAGTGAGTCCGTAGCTGCTGGTGTGTGGGCTGTAGAAGCCTGCAGTAATCCAAAACACCCTTTGCAGATGTTTATTTGCCGTTCCCCTAAAACCCAAACAACCTGTTGCACCTTATTTCACAGGGGAAAGGGCGATGGGGGCGGGTGGTTTGATGCTGTTGGAGTGAGAACCCGGTGCTGAAAACAGGAACAAAACCAGAGCTGCCCCTTCCCTCCGGGGCAGAGCTCCCTCTCCAAGCACGGGCTGATGCTTCTCCTTTTGGCCGCTTGTAGGGAAGGGCAAAAAAAACCCCAGCCAAACTTGGCTGGCAGGGGTTTAGAGGAAACGTTTTGCTGTCTGAGGCCGCCGCCTGTGGCTTCATTCAGAAGGGGCCGGTGAATGGACTCCTGGGCCACTTCAAAAGGCCGTGGCAGCGTGTCCGCTGCGGAGCGGGTCATTCACGGACACTACAGGAGATGCGAAAACATCTGCTGGGTGCATGCCTGCTCCTTTCAGTACAGTTACTCCCCTTGCTAATAATTGTCTGTGTTCTGTCATCTAGAAAGGGACTTTGTGTGCCTCCCAGGTATTCTAATGCTAATTTGTTTAGTTAAAAAGGAGAAGAGGCTAAACAGATGTGAACCATTTGGTTAGGTTGTAGTTCATTTGTTAGGAAGTGCAAAGGATTCTTGGCAGGATATTAAATATTACCTTGGCTGCTCACAAGCACTTCATATTTCAAGAGAGGAAGGGAGGTAGGGACTGCACTCCATAAATCAGCCTTTTCAAAGAGACAGAAAAAGGCAAACATTTGATAAATCTGTGTCATTATACTTAGAGATCAAAGGGGGTCTTACATATGTATTTATGCAACTGGCAACCTAGGAGACAATAATAACAAACACAGATCTCTGACAGCTTTACAAAAATAAAAATTAGCTGGTTCTAATCTGTAATTATCTGGGAAATGTGTGAGGTAGGAGGTTGCTAGCAGCAGAGCTTTAAGTTGCTAACATTGAGAGCGAATGTTGAGTCGTTCACAAACCCATTCGGAAGTTCCAGGGGCGGGAGGTTGCCCAAGGCACCCGTGGTGGCCCGGCAAGCCCACGGCCTGGGCAGACCTGGTTTCACACGCCGAGCCCAAAACAGGCAGGACATAGCTGTCAGAACCACAGGTCACCGGGGAGGGCCGATGTGCTAAGTGCCTTTATGATCTTCTGGCAGATGGTCCGCCAGGAGTCCACCAGAGGACAGGAAGATTTCATCTCCTGCTTGCCATTAGGGTACAGATCCGTGTCTGAGAGCTTCCGTAGCCCATCACACCTCTGTATTGGCCTGGATGAGCCCTGCTGCTGTTCCCAAATCAGGCTGACTCCTCTCCAGCTCTGTCAGTACACCATGGGAGCCAAAGACTCAGGTGAGTCAGGGAAGAAGCTTGAAAAGATCCCAGAAGGGGTTTTTGGGCTGCGGGAGGAACAGGAGGAGGAACGGGGGCTGCAGTGGGAATTGTTGTAATCCAGGACAGGATTTAGTGGAGGAGTTGAAATCTCTTCAGAAGCAGCAAGGGCCATCACATCCCTCAAAAACCAAGGAGAAATCCAGTTGCATGAAAATAATTCCATGGACAAAGCAATGCAGCCGTAGAAATAGGAGAAGGAGAAGTAGCATTATGTCATCTCGCCTTTCCTCCTGGCCGTCGCTGGGCTGATTTCCTATTCTCCTGTGCTGCTTTAAAATGACTTCAGCAACTTGGTTTCTGCTTGTTCCCATGGGGAACTTCCACAGTCTGTAGATTTCCCTGGTAGGAAACTCTTCTTGACAGTCAGACTATATTTTCCTTTACTCAATTCCATCACATCACTCCTCCTTACGCCTCCTTGGAGCACCCTAAACGCTCGTCTCCATTGAAGTCGGTGGAGTTATGTGAGCAGTAAATTTGGCCCGTGGCACTTGGAGAAATAGATATTAAAACCCCAGGGACAAATTAGGGGGGGGAGGGAGGGGAGGGCAGTGGGGGAAAGGAAATGGTTTCAGGTTGAGAGAAACAAGATCTCCTCTTACATCTGCAGAGCGGTGCTGCCCCAGCGGGAGCACGCCTGGGACTCGGCAGCAAGATGCTGTGAGAGGTGACACTGTCCCTGGGGTGTCCCCGAGCGCTGGTTAGGAAGCCACGTCTGAGGGCTCAAGGGCACTACGTGGCACTTGGGCTGTTGTGCAGAGGGATGGCGTGAAGCCCTGGGCACTTTCCTTGCCAGTGGCTGACCCGGTTTGAGTCCTGGCGATGCTACATGTGGTCACCCCACTCCCTTTCACCCCCAGGGTGGGACAGCCCCACCATTTGGCTCTTTGTAGCCCAGGTGGTCACTGGCTGCTGGTCCAGCCACCCCCCACAAGCTGTGCCTCCATGGGTTAATACCAACACATGTGTTTTTCAGGATAAAATCCCGAGTGCCCGGGACCCCTTCCCCAGCTCTTGCCTCACTGTTGTGACATTAGTAGGAGTCCAGCAGATGTGAGCAGTGATGGAGCTGCTGCTGACTGACACGTAAGGTTTAGACATTGGCAACCTCAGCTCCCCTCCGCTCCGAAATAGCCACAGGCCACCAGCCCACAACAAAGGACACACAGGGCAGAGAGGAAAAGAGGGACCAAGGACTTCTTAGGCTGGAAGAAGTGGGACAAAAATATGCAAGGCCTCTCTTCCTGGAACCCTGCAAAAGGGCAAGGGACAGACCCACGACTGAGGTCTGAGGAACATCTGAGGAACATCTCAGAGCACTGCAAAAAGACTATTAAGGACAAAACCCCCTTGTAGATACATGTGTAGGAAAGAGGACATGTGATAGCAACGAGCTGAAACTCAGCAGCAGGCCAACAGGGTGGGATCAGCTCTGGGAGGTGCTGCATCGAGTAAGACTCAGAGAAGATGCTGGAAAGCACATGGCTGCAGCTGCAGGACACATGGCCCGGGAAGAGCCATCCAGGGGGATGCCAGCAAGGCAGTCCCGCAGCCCTGACTCTTCCTTTGTCCCTGTGGGTGAGTTTGATCATCATGGCTTGAAGGTGTGCTGGGTCCTCTGCTGTCTGCCCTGGTTTAACAAGGGGGTTTTGCAGAGCTGGGCACCTTCCAATCTCGGTGGGGCTCCGCTAAGTGCCACCAGGACCCCGTGTCAGGAGCTGCCCCTTCCCAGTGCCAGCTCTGTAATAAATCAATCATCAAGAAATGGGAGGCAGAGACCGTACTGATGCAGCTCAATTAGTTTATTGATTAACCAGCCAGCAAGACAGCAGCTGTTATGATTAAAGGGCTCTGCGGCAGCAGCATGGAGCAAGCCCTGTCTTCAATTGCTCTCTGCATCCATTTCTTGGCCGGTTTCTTCACAGTGTAGCCCCTGTAGCTCCACTGCCCTCATCAGTGGGGTACGACACGTGCTCCTGCCACCACTGCTGCCTGTGGGACATCCAACAAATCGCAGGAGCCAAGAACAACCCTTGCTGGAGCCCTGCTCTCGAGGTGGCCGCAGGTACGGAGGAGACCTGTGTCCCACCGAGCAGACGTGCAGGCTCCAGCTGGAGCCGGTGGGTCATTCTGAAGGACAGAGCCACCACTGGTGCCCGACCTACCTGTCAAAAGCTGCCCCCCCTGCTCCAGGGAGGACTCGGACTAAGAGGTCTCAGCTCTCCTCCTGACCCGCCTGTGCTCGGATGCTGTTTCTGGTCCCGTTTGCCATTGCAAGGGAAAAATCTCCCGACGTCCAACTTTTGAAGATACAATTACAGTAAAACCTATCTTGGGGCTATTTTTCTTTAAAAAGCCCATCCAGCTTTTACAAGCTACAGCTGACATATATTAAGGGCTTAAACCAAACTTTCTGTGACATTTTGTTGATGTTATCCTGGCTGGTGCTGGTGGACGTAGGGAACAAGGAGAATTATTCCATCTGAAGGGTTTTCCTCTTACCTCATGGGCGTAGGAATGTGCCACGGAGCAACCTCTGCGCTCAGGAGCAGGTTCGCTGGTTGGAATGGTAGAAAACCAGTGGGCGAAGAGGTGAGTAAATCTGGGTGCAGGAGAGGCAGCCTGTGTCACCTGCGGAGCGATGGCTGCTTGCAGCCGTGAATCACCATTGCCTGCAAGTGTCCTCTCTGTCATTCTCTCCCCAGTTACCAGCCCAGCTCAGCTGGCAGAGCCTCACCAGCACACGGGGGGAAACTAGAAGGCAATTCCTCCCGCCGCTGCATCTGCTCCCTGCTTGGGTTGCACCAACAGAACTGCAGAACGACATGGGGTTGGAAGGGACCTCTGGAGATCGTCTGGCCCAACCCTCCTGCCAGAGCAGGTCTACCCAGAGCAGGTCACACAGGAACGTGCCCAGGCATCACCCTTCACGCCACGGAGAGCCCGGCAGTGCCATCTATTTGACCTCGCAGCAGAGAAGTGCTTTGCAATTGTTTGCTCTCTGACTCCGTGGCTGAAGCACAAAAGATCTCCTTGCATCATCCCAAATCCTCCTGGCAAACAGCAGGCAGGACAGGGGGCAGTGGCACTGGTGCTGATGGGGCTTTGGGTACGAGGTGGCCCAGGCACCCAAACCTTAGCTCTCAGCTCTCCTGCTGAGCAGCTTTTGGAGGAGCCATACACCTCTCAGGGCCTATTTCCCCCCTTCAAACACCCCGGTTGAATGGGTCTGTAGAGCCTGGCTGGCAGTTCGGGCGGGTTGTAGGAGACGCTGGCAGCACCGCCGGGCGGTGTGATGGGAACTGTTCAGCTTTGCACAGCACTCCTGGGCTGATGGAGAGCTGGCAGGGGAGGAAGTCAGCATCACACTGTCGCTTCTGACACACAAGAGAATGAAGGCCATTGATGGGGAAAAGACCTGCCTTTTGTTTGGCAGCAAAAGTTAAAAGTAAAAGGCTCCAGCAGAAGCTGGGTCTGCCCTTAGAGCAGCAGCACCCTGAAAACAGGCTCAGGTATGGGATTTTCTGCAGCTTTTAATAATAACCTGGTAGAAAAGGTGCACACGTGTGTGGAAGCTGCTCAGTTGCATTCCTGCTGGGTGAGTGTAGACCAAGGTGCTTCCACCGAGTGCACAAAGTCCCCACCGGCTCCTTGGCAAGCACGGTCCTGGAAAAGGGGGTCCCAGAGCAGGTGGTGTCGTGGGAAGGGTCTCCTCAGCCAAATGCTCTGACTTGGGCTGTCCCAGGCCGTTGTGTTTGGTCTCTGCACTTTACTGCCGATGCGTGGACGGTGGCAGGTCTCACCGGGTGTTTGTACCGGCAGGGACTTCCGAAAACGCGGTGCTGCGGAAGGTGTGGCTCATCAAAAAGCCAACACACGCCAAAAGAACAGATAAATCTGAATTCTCTGGGGAGGAGGAAGAGGAAATGGCTGAGATGCCCCCGACACGGTGATGTCCCGGTGCCTGACCCCCAGCTGCAGCCGTGGGGGGGACAGCCTGGCCGGGCACAGGCGGGAGTATGCGGGATTTCTCCCTTCTCTCTCTGTCCTGCAGCCCCCAGAGGAGGGAGGTGGCCATCGCACCGGGGCTGCAGCTGGAAGCCCTCCAGGGACATGCCTGCCGGGTGGGAAGGTTGGGTTGCCGTCCTCCTAATCTGGCTGAGGCACCAAAGGAGCCGAGGGAAATGGGGATTGACAGGTATAATCCAGAATTGCATTATCTTGTCTGACGGTCCTCTTTTGTGTCTGTACAGCAAATAGACCTCTGAACCCTGTCTTTACTCCAGCAATTTAACTGAGTATTTCGTCATTAAATCTTGTTTAGGGACAAAGCCGAGCCGGTTCAACATTCTTGAGTGGGAGCCCTGGGGGACGGACGACACAGGGGGTGCCTCAGCCAGAGCCTACAGGAGCCAGGGTGCTCCCCGGGTGAATCGGGGGCCTGGCTCACCCAGGGTGGGGAGAGAAGTCCCCGTCAGCAAACATTAGCCAGCGTGCCTGAGAGCCCAGCCACGGGCTCTGACTGAAATCCTCTCGGATGTCCTTTTCCTGGGGGTTTACAGGACTAGATGATGGTGTAGACTCTGATTCTGATCCACGACCAGAGCAGCTTTGTGGGAGGCACTTGGTTTGGGCAGAATTTACACTTTATCAAAGTCTGGTTGGATATAATGCATTGGCCCTTGATACCGTTGGATCAGTGTGCTGGGGAGGGAGGGACAAGGGCCATGAAGATGGTCCAAGAACTGGAGAACCTCTGCTGTGGGGACAGGCTGAGAGAGGTGGGGGCATTCAGCCTGGAGAAGAGAAAGCTCCGGGGAGACCTTGGAGCCCCTTCTAGTCCCTCCAGGGGCTCCAGGAGAGATGGGGGGGACTCTGGATGAGGGAGGGGAGCCCTAGGACGGGGGGAAAGGGTTTGACACGGAATGGAAGGAGATTTAAAGTAGATATTGGGACAAACTCTTTACTCTGTGGGTGGTGAGACCCTGGCACAGAGAAGCTGTGGCTGCCCCATCCCTGGAGGGGTTCAAGGCCAGGTTGGAGGGGGCTTGGAGCCACCTGGTGTGGTGGGAGGTGTCCCTGCCCAGGGCAGTTGGTGGCACTGGGGGTGGATCCCTTCCAACTCGAACCATTCT
>VZTM01008709.1:8066-21285 GCA_013400555.1 Jacana jacana
AAAAAAGAGAAGTAAAAAAGAAAAAAAAAAAAAAAAAAAAAGAAAAAAAAATCTCAAAATCCTGCCTCTCAGTGGTGCAGAATATCACATTATTAGGTAAACCTACAGTATGTGGTCATTTGAAGGATAAGTAGGTGATGTAGCACTATAATGTGAACACTACAAAGATCATTACAGTAATAGCTTTACAGATGCCATATATAATATATAATCTTACTCTATGAAGTCTGAAAATCTGTTTAGTGAGCTAGTTTGACAGATAAGAAATGAACAAGTAAGTCACCCAAAACTCACAAGCAATGTGTTAAAAATTCAGAGACTAAATATTTCTATTTAGTACACCATTGTCACTAAAAACNNCACCATTGTCACTAAAAACGATACACACAATGCATATGGATTATCATCTGAACACTGTAGCTGAAAGCACATTTCTAAAACTTTTGCTTTTATAAGATTTACAATGTTGATCAGCAACCAGAAGAAGAAAATACTTCATCAGCTATGGTGATGTTGTAACACTGATGCAAGGAACTCAAGGCCTTGAGTTTGCCATTCATGTTTGCTGTCTCTCAGCAAAAGATTAAATGGAACTGCAACCAGCAGAACCATCTTTGTGCTGCTTTCCATGTAACATTACTTGAACTTAGTGATGGAAGATAGAAAACAGTTTCTATCACCTGGATAAGTCAGAGCAAACTTCAGGCAGCTGAGGCATTCCCTGTGCTGTGGAGGTCACCTAATCATCGTTTCACAGCCTAACGCAGATGAAGTGCCGCACTGCACAAATAAAGCATTACCATCTGGCCACATCTTTTCCAACGCCTCCAGGACTTAACAGAGGATGCAAAAGCATCTAAGGAAAAAACATATCAAGGGTAGCTGATATACCCTTGAACCTCAGGTGCTTCAAGCATGGCTTCTATGCTGTAGCCCCTCCACTGTGCCTATGTGGTGCTGCTGAAATCCATCATCCGCATATAAATACAGGAAAATGTGAGTGGAAAGAACCTGCCCTTGCTGGGTAGCAGCTGAACAGAGATGCAAACCCAGCCTAAGTCCAAGCATGTGAGAACAGCAGCAGTCAAAACTCCTGTTTTGAATTAATTATCCATCTCCACCCCAGCTTCATACACCCAGTCATACATTTTGCCCATAGAAACATTCTGGTGTGAGGCACACAGATTCAGAGATGTGATTGTGCTGATCTGTAAAGACCTTCCATTTCACAAAAATAGCTAGAGGTCCACATGACAGACCTGCTGAGTTTCATGCAAAACCAATCCTTTCCATAGGATGTGGCCCCACTGGTGAGATCAGAGCCATGGCCACCCAGCATTCACTGTGCCCCAAGACCCATCTCTGTTAGACCTGAACAGCAATATGAGTCTTAACAGTAAACACGCTACCCAGCGTTACAGCTCCATCACCTTTATGTTATGGCAAGTTCTGCACTGTGGATGGGGAAAGGTGAGGTCAACAAAAATTTTTATAAAAGCTTCAGTAATGGGAAGATTCAAATATTTATTACAGGGCTGGGGCTGCCATAGCATAATAAATAAAAAAATCCCAACACTAAGACATAAGTTTTCAGGTAAACAATGACAGTAATTATGCAAGGGAGCTCCCCTCTGATACTTGAATTGCAGTACACATTTAAAAAAAAAAGTGCTGATGAGATTATTAACAAGATACTATACTTACAAGGCAATACCACGTTTGTTACACAGTGAGTAAAAAACCCTGCAGAGTGGAATGGGCAAAAGAACATAAAAACAAAGGACACCTTTTTTTCCCCTTCTGATACTAAAATGGTGTCCTTAACTCTTTAAATAAAAACAATGACAATGCTTGCTCAACAGAGGATTCCACAGAGCAGCAAGTAAAATCTGGCAGAGGTTGCCAGTAAAATAAAAATCCAAAAGATACCCACATCTTGACGCAAGAATTACTTGCATGGAAAATGTTGTACATTCTTCAACATAGTTTGAAGCCAAGTTGTTCCAAAATACATGCATAATGAAAACAAACTCTAGCAAACATAAGACAACTTCAACATTACAGCAAAGCACCAGCAGAAAAAAAAAATAAAAATTAAAAAGCAAACATATATTGTTAAATATCATTATAACAAAACACTGCATGCACAGTGCTGTAGAGCTGATATCGTATACAAGGACACTACACCTATTTGCAAATATACCTCCTGCTAAAAATGAAAAAGAAATGGAAAGATTTCCGCAGTTAGTATGCAGCTCTAGTTCAAGGTGAACTTGAAATCCTCAATTACAGGAAGCAAAAAGTGTCAACAAAATTTACTGAGAGCGCAAATTAAATATGCTGAAACAATGAGAAAGATCTATAATCTAAAGTTAATCTAAGTGCAAGATGTAGGATTCAAAAATGTGCTCTTTTATTTGTCTCAACAAAATCTCGATGCTACTAGTATTTCTTATCATTCTGCTCTTTGTTAAAAGAAGTTTTAGGGATCTGAAGGTTGGTGTAAATTAGAAGAAAGCTTCCTCACAACATTCATAAGAAAAAATGCTGTATCCTAATCATGCCACAAGACTTCTGGGACTGCCTTTACTGAATCAAGTTAAAACATCCAAAACTCTTTCACGGTACAGGTTTTAAAGTACAATATTCTGAGAGAAAGGAAAAATAATAAAAATATAATTCTCTTTATTACCATAAATCCATCACATAAATTGTATATCGTGTCTCTTTTCTAATCTGAGTTCTCTGTGACTGGAAGACAGTGACAGAAAAATAAAGTACACAAAAGGAGCCTATGCAAAGGTTTATGAATATTGGCTGTTCTTCACATTCATCTGTATAGTGATTTTACATAACTTTTCTTTATTGCATATTCATTTTTATTGCATATTCATTTTATCAATGTCAGGTGAAACTAATATGTTCAACTGATGGTAGAGGAAATTCCTTCCCCCTCCTCCCCCCCTTCTTAGAATCAATTTTGTTCACGCCTTTCCATTATTGTAAAATTTCAGGCTGCAGTAGGTACCATGTTCTGTAGCATATATTTGGTACTAATGAATCACAGCCTTTCACAACCTGGGCAAAATGAGTCATTGTAATGATACTTTTTTCTACACTATATTTACTTGCCAGCGGGATCCCAAATGGAAATACTTGCCATAACACCGCTGCTGCTGCTATTCTAAGTCCTTGGAAGACAGCACAAGAAGTCTTTTTTGTGACCTGAAGAGTACTATAAATTGGCTGCCCTGAGAAGGCCAATCTCAAATGCAAACCAAAAAACCACTTACACATGCATTCACTGCAGTATGCAGCATTGCTTATAGAGGAAATTCATTCCAGAATAGTTCTCAAGCACGTTGATTTGCATTATCCTTATTTGAATGTGTAATATCATACTGCTTTATTTTTATACAGCATATATAAAAATCTGTGTATGAAAAAATATGATAAGGGCAAATGCCTTCGAACCCACCCAACAGAACGAGGATTTAACTGAACCCCATGAAGAAGTATAGTTCCCTGTAGCTCCCCTGAACCTAGTTACTAAAGATACAGTTTCTGCCCCTTTATCCTAAGCACCTGAAGCTTCAGAAGCCATACCAAGCCCTCCCTTTGAGACACAGACTTCGCCAAGCAATACAATCAGAAGCACCAACTGAGCTGAACAGCTCAGATTTGATCGCAAAGAAGCACACAACCAAGGGAAACAGTTCAGTGCCTCACAGAGGGGCACAGAGGGGTGCTGCACACCTCGAGCCAGAATAAATGATGTTGAAATTAGGATATAGTATGTTTATTAATTTGCGCTTACAAAAAACAACAGGAATAGCAAATACCACAGAGGAACCCAAAACTCGCTTTCAAACACCCTTTGAATTGGCAAGGAATCTACATTCACTAACTGAATTATTTAGAATTAAATTATTTGCAAAGCTCAATTTCAATAACAAGGTATCTGATCGCACTGGCCTCACTTCAGATCATTACTTTAAACTACCCAGATGCACCTCAATCAGATGCAATTCATCTAATCACTGCATCAAGGTTATGATTCAACTTTTTGAAACTATTTTTTCCATTCAACGGCACCTTTTGCCTTTATTTCTACAATTCAGCAGGAAGTACCTGACATTGTCGGCCAGACCCTAAGCCCTTGTGTAGGATGGCTACCTAGGAACAGCAAGCCACCCACTCTTCTGAAGAAAAGGGGAATATAGAAAGAGCATAGCTGTAGTATTATTCCTGCAAATTAACAATTTTGAAATAATGACCCAAGTGGTACTTTATGGGTACATATAAAATAATTACATTTTTCTACAAGATTAATTATCCTGTGTATGATTAGCCTATTTGAAACATCAAACTGACATCCAAAATTTGTTTGCTTTTAATTGTCTCCCAAGTTTTAGCACAGCTCAGTTCAATAACCTTGTTTCAGAACAGGCCTTATCTGAGTTTTGGGGAAAAGATTTTTGGGGAAGGCTGTTTTATACCCTGGCACCTGCAAGTGCTAAGCAATACCCTATGAATACTGCAACACAGAATCACTTATAAAGTCATGCACATTTCGTGACTTAGAAGGTTTAATATGGGAACCTTTAAAATGCTCTATTTGTTTGCAAGAAGATTATTTATGATCTATTCAAAACTGAAAATCTTTCCAGGGATTTACCAGAAACATGAATGAGAAACATTAAAGGCTGGTAACTTCAACATATTTTAATGTCTCTGACAAGTTTCACTGCTGCTGAAAAGAGTTTGAGTAAACCTCTGGAAACTGTATACAACTCCCTGAAATCCCATTTATACCAGCTTCCTTCTGATGTCAAATTATTATTCCAGTTGCCTTAGTTACATCATTTCAGTATATCAAACATGGATACCTGTGGCTTATCTCTACATATAGATTTTAGAGAATTCATTATTTCTCTATGCATGGAGTCTTTATGTTCAGAAAGTTGCTTGCGCGTTGGTGGCTTCGTTTATTTCTGTGCTTTGGGCAGATAAGAGAGCCAGTGGACTTGAAGAATTTCTCTGGAAGACTTATACAGAAACTGCTGCTCCTGGCTGGAGGTCTGAAATAGCAGCACAAGACACGTTTTCCTATTTTCATCATAGCCAGACAAATTGGTAGGTAGTAGTGTTATGAAGTTGCTTTTTGGTTACACAAAACCAGGCACAAATCTTCTCTAATTTACCACTTAACCGCACATCTGCTCAAATCTTATCAATAAACTGAGGCACAATGGGGGAACTGCAATCAGACGTTTTTGTAAGCGCAAATTAATAAACATACTATATCCTAATTTCAACATCATTTATTCTGGCTCGGGGGGTGCAGCACCCAGCAACTGGAAGCCAAATCGCCACAGAGAGACCCAAACATCCAACTTCGAGCAGACTCCCTAAGTCAGGTTAAGTTTATTAAAAGCTTTAAACGTTTATAAATATCTCCAGGGAAGCATGACTTTATGCATAGCATTTAGAGGTAAATCATTGGCATAATAGAGGCTCCTTCCTGCAACCTCCCGGGACCAGAAGGCTGGCTCAGAAGATGAACTCCTTTATCATCCTCATACTAATTGTAGCACATCTTGAAATGATTGGATCTATTGTTAGAACAGGCCTTGTCAGCAGCTGGGACACGGTGATTAATAGAAATTTCTCTTTAATTCCTTAAGATGTAGAAGTCTAAAGTCACAGTTGAGCCCCAGACTCCAATTATTGGGAGATTAATGAAATTATAATTGCCACCCTTTCGTTCACATTTATCACTAGGTTTACTATAAATCATTAGAGGTAAAGCACAGGAAAAAGAAAGTATTTCACAAGCACTATGCTATGGATACATGGGAGAAGCATAAATGGGTCAAGGAAAATATTCTCCAATGTACCAGTCTTTAGTAAATGTCTATCATTACCAAGAACTTAACAGTACTGGAGGTTCAAGTGAAGGTCAACCTTGCTAGTAAAAATAATTTTCTGCCTGATAACAACAGCTACCACCTTATCCAGCATTTGATACATACACACCATCAAGGTAGATGAACCAATTTTTAGCATCCCTTTCAGTTAATGGAACGATCACCCCCAATGCCAGGATTCCCTCCTCCAAGTTTTAAGAATGTTTCTTTTAAACTCATACAATACAGGGATCATATGTATACATTGTGTGTGCCTATCTGTACGCGTACAGTCAGACCCCTCCTCTGGCTCTTCCACACCTACACTGTGCTGCCATGCCGTCCACAGAGCAGCTGGGTGCCAACTCACGGTCCCCACCATTCCTGCTCCACCATGTGTAGAACTCCATGCTGCCTCTGAAATTTTATGGGTGACATTTTTCAAGCCTGATTATTTCCCAAAGGTAACTGAAAGTGGCCAACAATGTTCCGACAATTAGGAATTAAGTAAATAGTTCATTTGTCTATAAAATATGCATTGGAAGAAAAAAAAGACAAAAACAACCACAAAACTAAAACATGTAGAGCTGCCTTAGCCCTGTTGCGTTAATCAGGAAAAGTCAAATCCAAGAGTTTATTCCTCCTCAACTGATCAGATTTTACTGAAAAAATTATTAGTTTTTCACAAATCAAAGAACTATGCAAAGGAAAGAAATGAAATGCAACTGAAGAGAAAGACTGAGGCCCCTTTATCTCCTTTAGCATGAACTGCTCTATTAAGATTTAAGGGCCCAACAGCCATCAACACCAAGTGGAACTACAGAAGGAGGAAGGGAGGTTTCCTCGACTCCCACAGACCTGTTTGTGCCCTCAAGCAGAAAACAGGCAAAGGAAGGGGTGGGGGACTTCATCTTTTCTCACTGCACAGACTCTGCTCTGCAAAACCACAATACAATTGCATACACTTGCAGCTACATGGTGTAACATAAATGGCTATTTACTTTGCACTCATCTGTATCGGCTGAAAAATCACTGTAATTTAGATCTCATTTGTTTATATAATAAATGATTTGTTTATACTGAACTTGATGCTTTACCTCAGCTACTTGAAATTTCATTAAATGACAAATCACTTGTAAGACCATGCCTAGGTAAGTCAGGAATAGCAACTCTGCCGCATATGCCCTCTCTGTATTAAAATCCAAAGTGCATAACCACTTTACCATGTTTACCAGCAAACGTAAATGATTTCTGTGATCAGCCATTTTTGAATATGTCTGAAATGCTGATTGCATGTACTTGTTTTCAACGCCAATCTAAGCAAACATTCCTTAACTTACATTCTGCACGTTTTAAAGCAGGAAGTGGGTGGGGACAGAAATGCTGGTTAATTTTCATAATGCTAAATTTCAGTCTCCTGGGGAAAATAAAAGACCTCACTAATCTTTGATGTAATTCATCCAAGCATATGCCAGTGTACTAAGTTGTGTAAGAGAGGATAATAAATCACTGCAGTGCACACCAGAGTAAAAGTAAAGCGTTGCAGAGTTATATTGCGCTGTTCAATCAGACTGTTGGGTCAGTTAATGCATGAGCTCAAGGCTGAACATCAATCTTGGCAGCTGGTGTGACATTCAGAAACGTGGACACTGAGCAACCCACAATTCCTCGGCTGGGTGGGCATGAAAACAAGAACATTGCAGAAATTTACAGAAATGCAGTGTTATCAATCACTTGATCCTATTTATTTCCTATAAGTAAATATTATTATGAAATCTCATAAGGAAACTGGATACTAGTATCTCTAGTTTCTGCCTAGAAGCTAACAGATGTACCTGTAAGTTGGGTGACAAAACTGACAAAGGACTATGGCTATTCCAGATTTCTCCTACTGAACATTACAACCGAAAATTACAAGTTGTCAATTCCATGATTTCTTAATTTGAAAACTACACACTGGATATTAGAGCACCTTTGACTTTCTAAACCTGGAATACTGCTAAAAATCAAGCATATTTGGTTGGTTTTTTTCACTGTGATTTCCATAGCGGAATAAAATATTCTTTCTTTCACCCCAGTTATGATTTAATAATAATTTCCATATAAAGAAGCACAGCATCACCTAAATTCTAGGTAAGATTTTAAAGTGATATTAAGGTTCTGACAATTCATTTCTAGTGGTGAGAAGACATTTATTGTGCTAATATTTAGCCTAATGATGCAGCATCTTGATGAATTGCTTTTCTAGTAAAGCTTACAAATGTTCATACTTTAGGAAAGATAATACTAGTGTTCAATGTGCTAGTGAACACATTACACTAGAATCTCTCAAAGACTGCTCTATATACTCCCAACAAAACTTTTCACACACAGAGAGCACTGCTTATTTCTCTTACGTACACACACACATAGAAATTTTACTTATTTTGAATTGTGAGGGAAATCACACTAGCTTTGTTCACAGGAACAGCAGAGCTACTTTACAGATATGATAATAAAATACAATTTTCTCTTTGGAAGTAAAAATTGTTTTGCATAGGTTAATCACATACGTAAAAATGTGATCCACCATGTGATCCATGTACTCCTCTCTGGATTCCTCAGCAAATTGAGAAGTGTCTGAATCATTAGCAATTTGAGAGCTCTACACACAAAATTAAGACCTAATAGTTGGATAAATTATTTGTGGCTGCTGATTTGCAGTCCAAGTATAACAGTGTGGTAGGTGCAGGTGGTTACTAGGTAGGTGCAGGGAGGTAAGCAGGTGGTTACCTAAAATACATTAGCTAGCTAACTAGATGGGTATCTGGACATACCACAGAAAGATGTACTTAAAAAGAAGCCCAAATTCAGTAACTTCTTGAATATGTTTCTAGGGAAACTGTGCCTTTCTAAATAATACAGGACATATTATAAAGGGTCACATTTATACTGGCTTTACCAGACCCAGGAGGGAAACTATAGTAGTTGTCTTTGATCTATTGGCCTATATTAAACAGTGATGCGCTAGAGCATTGGGAAATGTCCTCATTTATTCCTGGAAAATATGTATGCATATTGTCAGATGGAACATTCTTTATACTGTGGTTGTCTATTATATGGGGAGGATTTAAAAACAGTAGAAGGAAGCAGAGAAGTGTGTCAGTCATCCAAAATTGAAAAGAATGGCTGCCTAAATTACTGAGAAGCAATTTTGATGGAACTTCTTTGCATCAAGATATTCACTTAATTTTGTCCAACAAAGCTCCTTTTAAAGCTAAAAAGCAAAGTAAAAAAGGGTGCATAGTAAGTAGCTGTCTTCAGATCACAGATATTACAAGGAAAAACAAGATTTCCCAATAGATATTAAGGTCTATGCAGGTGCAGATAAATATCAAAGCATGAATTGGCAATCCTGAATCAGCACTCAGGTTTGCAGGGCTCTTGCAGTAGACTCTTGGGTTTGGGGTCCAAAGGTGCGTCAAAAGGACCATCACAACACAAACGTCACATGAACTTCACTAAGATCCAAGCACCTCATAGAAATGTCACAGCCTTATATCCAGTAGCAGTGTTCACAAAACTGCAAAATTTTACAGAGTGCCATAACTATACCAAACTATTCAACCTACGCTCTGAACTCCATATTCATTGCAGCACATTTAAGTGTTTTGTTACAAATTGCTATTAAAAAGAAAAAAGCAAAAAGCCCGCTCTGAGCCTGGAAGAGATACAGCTCTGTTCCTGAACACTAGAGGCATCATCCTTTTTCTCTTTTTTTCAGAGTACAAATAGCAAACAGAAGAAAAAAAATCCTTTCCCTTTTCATTTTCTAAAATTCAATTTTCCCTCTTTTCCTCATACACTCTAATCGCACTGCTGCATTACAGTCTGACAATACTTTCTGTAACGGGAAATGCTGCACACCTGTTTCTAATCAGAAGAATTTCATAATATTCCATCAATGGAGACAGTTTCCATTTATACCACCACATTTATATTTTTTATAAGAAATGAGTGTGAATAGTCATTGCTGGCCAGAGTAGCCATGAACATGAATAGCAGTCTAACAGCCTCTCTCCACATACAAAAAGCACACCCCTTGGTACCAGCTGAAATTCTAATCAGAGTTCCCTCACAACACAGATACTGTAGGTGTGCTGTGCTAGTCATTTCTGTTATTATAAATGACCTTTCAGGAACTGAAAAAATTGTAGCTTGTCAGTTGAGACTTGTAATCGTTATCCATTCAGCTAAAGGATTTAACAGGCCTGCTTGTAAAGGGAGAAAAAAATAGATTCCCTTCTCGCTAATCTCAGAAAGACACAAGTGGTCTAAATTAACAATTACCTTAGACATTGAGGGAGATTTCTAATAACACTGTATTAGAATGAAAGTTAGCATATTCTGATGGGAATTTAATAATGACAATCATCCACAGTCTAACCAGAATATGTGAAGCAGATCCCTAAAGAAGCACTCGGGATTCCCGTTCCCCCTGGAGCACTGGCCTAAGCAGGCTCAGTGAACCCCTCTCTTTGGGTGCCACCTCTGTTGGTTACACATTTAATGGAGGCCATTTGACCACATGAAGGGTTCAAAGGGCACATGAAATAGAACAGAAAGGTACACACCCAGAGGAAATAGAGGCCTTATGATAAATTTTGTACGGAAACAAAAGCTCATTGACATCCTGTGTAACTCAAGAGGAGTTCCAGTTCCTGATATTATTGCAGTCTTAAATGGAAAGTTATGTTAATATAATCCCTTATGATAACTTCAAATTGCTCCTTAAAACATAATAAATGAGAAAGTTTAAACTTTCGGATCTTTAACTATGTATTTATACATGCAATCTGTACAACATACTTGTTACTGTCTTCACAAGAAAAGGGAACTTAAATTCATACTCTAAAGTACAAGTTACATTATTAACACTTCAAAATATTTAATAGCTTTTTGACATGATAGCCTATATTAGAAATAAACATTCAGGAATAATTCATAGTACAAGCAGATGACTATGAGATAAGCAGTGAAAAAAGATAATAAGGAATACAATTAATATTAAAGCTGTTGTACTGGCCTAATGGGGAGGGGAGAAAAAGGGAAAGAAAAGAAAAAAAAAGGTAACCACTGTTAACTATGGATGTGAGAGAGGAAATCATCTTGAAAACAAAACAGTGAAACCTAAACCATTTGCAAGTACTTCTGTTCCTAACAATATTATTGAATTATCAAATCTTATCATTCTCCGAGGAGGGCCTCAACCATTAAAAGAGCTTGCTTTGTTCCCTGCACTCTCCTGTGCTACTGATGCTGCTACAGCCCCAGCACTCCTGTCAAACAAGTTGAAATCACGCTGTCCACTTAGTCATAAAATCCGAGCTACCTTTCCTTCACACGAAGCACTTCATACTCTAGTAAGCATTACAAAAGTATGAAGCGCTCTAGGAAGAATGGCTGTGTAATAAAAGTATAATTGAAATGGGTCTACTGCTGCCTCATTTCATCACTCACACTGGCCTCTGCTTGTTAAATTTTAAGATCTCTTGGGAAACCAGTGCATAATATAACTACACTCCAGAGTGTCAAAACAACCACTGCTATGATTTATCTCATGCATGACATCAAGGATCTATTTTAAAGTAAAGACTGTACCAGTAAAACAAGCCCTTTAACTTTCACGCTTCCTTTAATTTAAAGAATGTAGGCTAAAAATTCTGGAATAACTTAAGGAATTTTTAGACTTCAATTGTCTTTGCCTTTAAGAAATGTTTGAGTCTCCTTACTCTTTTGCATATCCAAACTCATTGTAAGAGGAAAAGCTTAGGTGGGTTCCTTGAACGAAGATTAGCACAGGAAAACAATATGTAATCAACAAGACAACTAACAGAAGAAAGAACTTAAACAAATCACACAGAATCACAGAATATCAGGGATTGGAAGGGACCCCAGAAAATCATCTAGTCTAATCCCCCTGCCAGAGCAGGAACACCTAGATCAGATCACTCAGGAATGCATCCAGGCCAGTTTTGAATGTCTCCAGAGAAGGAGACTCCACAACCTCCCTGGGCAGCCTGTTCCACTGTTCTGTCACCCTCACTGTGAAGAAGTTTTTCCTCATATTTAAGTGGAACCTCCTATGTTCCAGCTTGCATCCATTACCCCTTGTCCTATCGTTGGACATCACTGAGAAAAGCCTGGCTCCATCCTCCCGACACTCACCCTTTCCACATTTGTAAATATTAATAAGGTCACCCCTAAGTCTCCTCTTCTCCAAGCTAAAGAGACCCAGCTCCCTCAGCCTTTCCTCATA
This sequence comes from Jacana jacana, assembly GCA_013400555.1. Taxonomy (NCBI): domain Eukaryota; kingdom Metazoa; phylum Chordata; class Aves; order Charadriiformes; family Jacanidae; genus Jacana; species Jacana jacana. Next base: position 20,274 of record VZTM01008709.1, read on the forward strand.
TGGGAGATGCTCCACTCCCTTAATCATCTTGGTAGCCCTGCCCTGGACCGTCTCAAGCAGTTCCCTGTTCTTCTTGAACTGAGTGGCCCAGAACTGGACACAATATTCCAGATGCGGTCTTACCAGGGCAGAGTAGAGGGAGAGGAGAACCTCTCATGACCTACTAACTACACCCTTTCTAATACACCCCAGGATGCCATTGGGCTTCTTGGCCAATTAATAGTTTTAAAACAAAGAACTTCCAAATAATCTGTTAAATTATTTTAGGTTCCATTTAACAGAGTGTGTGTTACCCTTTCTTCAATACCCAACAGATACACTCCTCCTCTCACGAGGTTGATCATGTTTTCCGCAGGGATAATATGACTCAATGGGCTGCTGCCAGTCTTGTAGGTGGGAGAGGCAAAAGATCTCCGCAGTTCTGCATCTCCTTGATAACTGGACCAGCATCTACAATTAAACTGGAAAATCCTTAAAGCCACAACTAGCATTTGAAAAATTTCTTCGACCTCAGTCCCCACTGCAGTAGCTCACCACAGTTTATTTCTTGTTATTTGTTTCTAAGGAAAACTACTACATGCACAGCAGCGGTGCTGTTTCTTCATTTGGTCTTCACTTCCCCGTAAAGTCTGCCACAGCTATATGGTATTACCTACAGGAAACACACGTAAAATTTGCTTTGTCTAGACTTAATTAGTACTTATACATTTAGTTCCTTCCACTGCACAGAGAAGCCTTGACTGCTCTGTAGTAATGCCTACAAGTCAGTAATAACATACAATATTACTTTTTGCTTTCTGTTCCAATTGCTTACTGCAGATGGGGAAGATTGATCATTTCCAGTATGCTTTTATTTGGAGGCAATTTCTTCTTTGTGTTAGGAAACTGTCACTAACTCTAAGGCAAGCACCCTGACAGAACATTCAGAAGAATACTAAGATAATGATTTAAGCAAGTACTTTTTACACCCACCTGCCTCACCCCATAAAAGCTGGCCAAAAAATCACAACAG
>VZTM01008711.1:213-12692 GCA_013400555.1 Jacana jacana
CAGCTTAAGTTACTTTGGAGGGGTTTGTTCTGTGACCAGAGGAGTAGGAGTGAATGAGGTAATTTTTTTCATTACCAAAGTAAAATAAAATAGAAGCTGTATATTATAACTTCAGAGTTTAATATTTTAGTAGATGCTTCAGTATTCAGGGCCTTTTAAAGGTAACTTACATATTAAAAAGAGGATTCTCACACCCAGCCTTCTTGTATCTTCATTAAACTACTACTCACTGTGCTTTCTTTTTAAAAAAATACTTCTGTTTGCATTATTAATGAGATCTAAAATTTGCTTTCAGTATGTTTGACAGAAATTTAGAGGAGCGCTTGAAGTGTAGCTCTCGGTATCCTTTTGGGTCCTCTCAGTATAAGAGACTTGGTCTTCTGCAGTGCTGATGTCATTCTTACTGGGTTTTTTGTTTGGTTTGTTTTGTTTTTTTTTTAAAAAAAACCATAAGAACTTGAAAAGTTTGGTCCCTGTATATTGGGTTTTTTTTCCATGGGGTTTTTTTTATTTTTTTTCCTCAGTGCAGTATTAAATCAATAATGAAAGTGTCCTGTTCTAACATGGGTTAATCATACTGTACAAAGCTATATTACATGTGTATCAAACATGCTCTTTTCCGTAGGTTAACCAGCAGACGGATTCTGTCATGTTGAGAGGACATTTTATTTCCGTTACATACTTCCTTGTGTTTATTTTCCTGATATGCACACAAGGTTGTGACTGGTGGTACAGAATTACTGTAGTATGTACGTGATAAGCCAGAACAGTGTTCATTACAGTAACTTACGTGTTGGGTTTGGTTTTGTTTTGTTTTTTTCCACCGTGCACCTCTTGAAATGCAGTATGGCCTGCCTTTGGCCATGGCACAGGAACTAGCACAAAGTCTTGCTCAGAACCTTGGAATACAATGGGAACCCGCTGCCAGGAAACCGAGTATGTACATAGACAAGGAGTCTTCTTTTGTCTACCTTAGCTAAATATGTATAATGTTTCTTTGTAATATTTGAAACAAATACCAAACTTGCTGTAACCATAGAATAAGAATTGCTAGGCTTGCACCAGAAATAGAGTTTGACCAAAATAAGAGACACCAGTTTAGCACTCATTTTGCAGTGACCTCACTGATGGCCTGTGTCAGGAGGTTAGATTAGTAACCTATATTCAAATATAATGGTAAAACCACCATGAATTTAACTCAGAACTCCTTATCTATCCAAATGAAATCTGTAATTCCTATAGAATCATTGATGACTTAAAACACAAGAATACCTGATTTATAACAGAAGAAATGGTAAGAAGGTGTAACCTAGTCCAGGGTTGTTACCTTGCTGCTTCACAGCCACAAGATTAGACTGACATGTCCTTAACACATGTAGAGTGTAGGTACAAAAGCTACTGCAAAAGCCCTTTTGGAGGTTTAAAGAAAATTGCTGGGTTTTTCTACTCACATCTTATAAACAATTTGGGTATTTTGTCTCTTTGGTTCTTCTTTAAAAATGTGAATGATAATGCTGACTTTATTTTAGAATCACTTCAGAAATCTGTGAATTAGGAAACGGTGTGGAAAATTATAGGGAATGTTGTTTTGTAAAGCATCACTTTTGAATTGGGTAAATTTGGAAATTGCTAAAATATTTTCGATGTCATTGCTTTTTGATTATAGGTAAAACAGAGTTAATGTAAATTGGAAATCAGAATCTTTTTTTATAAGACAGAATTTTCATATGGTAACCTGGTTTCCTTATTTGGATATCCTTCATAGAGATAGAATAATGAAAGACCCAAATAGAGCAGAAATAAGCATATAAGTAATCTGTGTATATCTGCTGTGGAAAAACGGTATGGATTTACTGTTGTGAATAGAATACAAAATCTTTCTTCCTGAAATTACTACTTCTTTAGTAGATAATTTTTATGGGCAGTTTGTAACTTCTGTTTTACCAACCATAAAATGTTGATTTCTTTTTTTTTTATTATTATTTTTTAATTTTGTGAATTTGGTCACTGTTGACTTACATGCTATAGCTGTAAGTAAACTGTAAATCAATTTTCACTCAACTACTTTTTAATGAATGTTTGATTGGCTGATTCACATATTACTGTCTCCATTCCAAAGGGCAAAACTGAGGCCTATTCAGTAACAATTCTCCTTCAGGGTGTTCTATACACATTTTAGGGAGAAGGAAATGGGAACAAATTAATCACTAGTATCCTGTCTACTGCACATACCCTTGTGCTGCCTGTTTTGAGAGCATGTAGGGAAGACCATTGCCAGCTATTTTTAGATTTCTATAGTGCCTGAAACTTTGTATTGAGTCTAAGAACATGCATATATGGTAATTTGAAAAGTACTGTGTTTATATTAAGCATTTTAGTATCTCTTCAAGTGGCTGGTTTCCTTTTTAGGACTTGAATCTGTACAGCCAAGAAATCAAGAAACTTTGTATAATTAGTCAAGGTCCATTTTTATAGTGAGTACTTTATATTTATTGTAAACTCATTTATAACTGCTTTCCTTTTCTATTGTATTTTGGTCTTGTCTGAGAAGAGTGTGACTGCACTGAATCCTGGGGTGGTTGCATCATGGAGGAAACGGGGTATGTCATAACTATCAGTAATTGAGGGCTCTGGAATGAGGTCATAGTTTACATTATGACATTAATATTTATCTAGTGGGTCTTGTCCATATGCTCTAGTACTGATAAATAAAAAAAGAAGCAGTTGGAGCATCCCAAACATACAGATCAATGATTCTAATTTTCAGCAATTCATTTGCTATTCACATTTTAGGAAGTTATTAATAAATATTCTATTTTGAAGTGCAATGCAGTGTATTCACTAATGTCTTGCTGTACTTACAGTGATTGAAAAGTAAAGGATATATATTTCTCATTAAATAAATCCAGTTGTTTTTATATGCAGCTGAAAAAGGGTTATATTACAGTTTTGATAAGTGATGCTTCTATTTTCCTCCTAAATTCTAATTATTCTTTCCCCAGTTCCTTCAAAATTCTAATTTTAAGTGAACAGATTTCTCTGTTTCTGTTCCAGTGAGTAAAAGTAGAAATCTGAAGCTTTCAGCAAGGCCAGTGAAGTCTGAGGGGGAAGAACATCTATATGGGAGGAAACTGGGTTTTATTGCCCTCTGCCCTCATACACTGCCAAAGATTCTTTTCTCTATACTGTAAACAATTGATTAGAAAATCATAGCTTCTGAAACGTAATTTTTTGAGTCTTAGAAATCATTTCCTGTCAGAATTCTTGCTCACTGTGGATATTTGATTGCAAAAATCCTGGAGAAAATTAGTTACAAATAAGATGGAAGGATCTTAGTTTCTTCATATGGTATTTGCAAATTGGTCCAGTAGAATTTTACTGGGTGGCGTTCCTGTAGACTTCTAATTGTCAGCCACCCTATGAATTGCACAGAAAATTATTCAGTAAGTTTGCTTTTGGAATCCAAAGAAAGACATTGATCAGAATAGATAGTAGCTTCCTTCCTATGGGGAGCTCAACAAAGTATCAGTCATGGATGGAAATACCCATGGATTTTTAGTGGATTTTTAGTCTGACCCTATACAGCTGTTCTTTTGACTACAAATAACTTTTGCTTTGAAAATTAACCTTATTAACAGGATTAGGTGAATTGAACAGCTCCAAAACCCTGGTATGAAATTGGGGATCTGGAATGTAATCCATCTTTTAAACTGAAGCTGCAGGGAAAACAAACCAAAGAAAATACTGGCTTATGCATGCAATCAGGAGAGTGCATAGCAGCTATCATGATAATGTTGTTTCACATTAGTAAGAAGATTAGAAGACCACGCTTTCATATACTGAGATCCATGTAATAGAAATATAAAAATGCAAAATGCTTAACAACTTCTTCCTTTTGTTCTGATTTTCTTGTTTGAGGATAAGACTGAGCTGACATACTGTTGCACACAGTGGTTGTAAGAAACTGGGATTTAGAGTACTAAAAAAAATGTTGTGACCCCTTCTCCCCCTTCCAGTAACTGCTGGTGTTTGAAGGCATTTACTCAGCTAATTCTTTGCCATTTTAGGGTATACCATTCCAGGAAATTCTCCAAATGCAGCATTGCAGAATACAAAGAATTTTTACTTCGCGGGGGAGGTGCCTGTCTTTTCAACCGGCCAACCAAGGTAATAAATATGTTAAACATTGTAATTGAAATGTACTAATTTCACTAACACTCATCTGTTCTCAAATTTAATCAAATGTCTATGTGTGTATTTTCTTGAGGTTGCTTGTAATTAGCTGACTGTTCATTCCCATAACATTTTAATATAAACTTCAGGGGAATGCATCTTGTTTTCTATCAATTCTTCATGCTCAAATAGTGACAAATATTGCAGTTGATTTTTCAAAAATAGATACATCCCCATTCAGCATAAGTGCACTACTTGTTAAGCTGGAAGTAGTGCAAAATAAATCCAGAAGTGGGGTGGTAGTGCATGCTCCACATACACTCAATTCTTGGACTTTCTTTCTGAGTTTGTTAAAAAGAATTCCAGTTACCACACGAGGAATTAGAAATCAATAGCTTCATATAGACAGTAGCAACTTGTGGTTGTTCTTAATTTCATTTCATTTCAGATGTACATCTAGCAAGCTCTGTAATTTATAATAGTTTCCTTGTACCATCCATTGTGATATTTTGCCTAAAATGTATCCAGGTTATAATTTTTTTAAGGCCGTATTAGCATCACATCCTTCTAGAGCAAGTAGTATAAAAACATTGCATGTGGCTCTTTTTGCAAAGTAAGATCAATATGAAGGATTAATATTCAGTTTAATCATGGTGTTAAAATTCCAGACCCTGTAGAATTAATACCACATGAGACTATTAGGCTGTTCTGTATCCTTTGGTAGGCTGTTATTTTACACAATTAACTAAAAAAAATTGGCTTCTTAATAAAAATCTGTTTTACTTCCATGAAAGTACTCACAGGAGAATGGTTGAGTTATCTTCATAGATTGTCTGTCTCAGTGTTTCACAGCTTTGAAGTTAAAGCACTTTGGGGAGAAAATAAAATCATAGCATGTTCGGAAACCTATTATTTGGAGGTTGGGAAGAAAGGTAGAAGATGGTGTGTTTAATCTTTAGGTACATAAAAAGTAGTTGTGTTAACCAGTCACCATGATGCTATTTTTAATTATAACCTTTTGGTTTTGCTCTGACATGTATGTGAACATTTGATGGTTCCTGATAAATACTGTGGGAAATCTGTTTGTGTTCTGTTATTTTCTTGTATTCCTCTGGTTGGACCCCTGTTTGTTTTAAGACCTACAGGTCAGATAAGTAGGTCTGTGTGATGGAGAGTTGAATTTCAGGTTCAGAATAAGAGATCTTGCATTTTCCACTGAAGGATAGTTGTAACAGTAGCTTATGGAGGAAAAAAAAAGAAATTTCAGTTTTCTGAATCATGTTGATATTGTTAGTGAGGAAGAGTACATATGAAGGTACTCTTCACTACAAGAACTTCAGTGTAGTTTTGCTTCTGGCACCCAAAATTGTAGGTGCTATTCATTGAATCATAGAATGGTTAGAGTTGAACGGCACCTTAAAGATCATCCAGTTCCAAACCCCCCACCATAGGCAGGAGCACCTTCCACTAGAGCAGGTTGCTCAAAGCCCCATCCAGCCTGACCTTGAACACCCCTAGGAATGGGGCATCCACAACTTCTCTGGGCAACCTGTTCCAGTGTCTCACCACCCTCACACCCTCACCGGAAAGAATTTCTTTCTAATATCTAATCTAAATCTCCTCTCTTCCAATTTAAAACCATTACCCCTTATCGTGTTGCTACACTCAACAAAGAGTCCCTCTCCAGCTCTCATATAGGCTCCCTTCAGGTACTGGAAGGCTGCTATAAGGTCTTCCTGGGAGCCTTCTCCAGGCTGAACAATCCCAGCTCTCTCAGCCTGTCTTCACAGGAGGGGTGCTTCAGCCCTCTGATCATTCCAACAGGTCCATGTCCTTCCTGTGTTGAGGGCTCCAAAGCTGGACACCGTACTCCCAGTGGGGTCTCGTGAGAGCAGAGTAGAGGGGTAGAATCACCTCCCACAACCTGCTGACCACACTTTTTTTGGTGCAGCCTAGGATGCTGTTGGCTTTCTGGGCTGCCAGAGCACAGTGCTGGCTCATGTTGAGCTTCTCATCCACCATCACTCCCAAGTCCTTCTCCTCAGGGCTGCTCTCCAGCCATTCTCTGCGAAACCTGTATTTGTGCTTGGGATTGTCATGACCCAGGTGCAGGATGCTGCACTTGGCTTGGTTGAACTTCATGAGATCATCTATCTCCTTCATGGTTATCTATATACTTTATACATCAAAAGTAAAATGTTTCCTTTCTTTTTGATTAGGCATTATGATTCTTACCACCCACTCACCCCAAAGTACTGAAGAAGAATTCCATCCAAGTTTATAGTTAATTTATCTTGTATGATACGTTATGTTTCCTATCTTGTCAGCTGTACTGCTGCTAAGCCCGTGCGGAGCACGTTTACTCGCAACTTTCACCCTCATCTAGTTGTAGATTTATCTGCTCTCATTTTAACTCGTTGACTTTTAAATTCTCATTTCAACCATGTTCTAAAGATGAATGTGTTTCTGTTGCTAATATCCTAGTTAAATTGGAAATTCCTGATATTCTTATAGGATTTTCACACAGTTATTACATTGAAAACAGACAAGATTGTTGCAAAATTATTTCAGTGGCAAGTCTGAAAAATATATCAACTTTAATCAAAATTATGATATGTGGAACCAGTATAAAATATATATTATCCTGAACTGTAGAATTTATATCTTGTATATATCTGATTGCAGGAGTAACTGTTTAGCACTATCTGTATATGGTTGTGTTATTCTAACATAATACAGCATATAGAACTTCCTTTTGGCAGTGTTTCCTAATGTTTATTATTTTTGAGCACAAACGTGTTGCACTGATATAGAGACAGTAGCTAATTGCATGAGAAAACACAGGTACCTGAGTACATCCCAGAGATTCTATTATTGATTGACTGGTTTCTTGAAGGAATTTTCAGAGAAATTGTGGAGTCTGCTGAATTGGAATAAATTTTGGGTGTTATCCCCATGAGAATTATTTTATTGTCTCTCTATCTATCATAATTTTCTGAGATCATTACTCTCCTAAAGAGGGCTAGCAATCAAGTGATTTAGCTGAATGTCTTTCATGTCTTAAAAATTCTATCCAGCAGCACTGGAAAAACATGCTGCCTTCCCCATGGCGTGGCACTTCATATATATTCTCTGTGAGAGCATGTTTCTGTAACATTGCAAATACTGGCTATGTGTAACAGAAGTCATTTGATGCTAGTTTTATTCTTACTGTTTGGTTTTTTTGATTTCAGCTCTTTGAAACCACTGAGTGTGGAAATGGCTACATAGAAGCAGGAGAAGAATGTGACTGCGGTTTCCGAATGGCAAGTAGAGTTGTATATTACTCCACAAATCTTTCCTACTATTAAGATAAATTTCGTGATTGGTAAGGGAGGGGGAAAGGTTATGAAAATGAATTTGTTTGCTTATTGTTAGGGAACAACTTAACCAACTGTTAAAACATTTTTTCAAGTGGGAATGAGTGCAAAGACAGAGTGTCTCTGGTTTGAGGACAGAGTGTCTCTGTTTTTGAGCCTGCAAAAAGGCTTCAGAAGGTGTGAATCCCATTGTTGCTCTAGCATATGTGTCGCTGTTTTCCCTTTAGTATTTGAGCTTTAAAAAGATTCCACCAGCTGATAATTTCAAGTCATCAGTGCTGAACTGAATCTTCTGTCTGCTGGTACATGATGGGGTTTTTTTAATTATGGATTTTGGAAAGATTGTGGGAAAAAAAAAAAACTTATTCAAAATGGAAAACTAAAAATGTTGCTTAATATTTTCTTCAGGAATGTTATGCAGACTGTTGTAAGAAGTGCTCTCTTTCCAATGGAGCTCATTGTAGTGATGGACCCTGCTGTAATACATCATGTCTTGTAAGTGTTGCTTCTATATATCTATTGTTCTTGTCAGTTCTCCATGGAAGTCGTGTGCAGCCTGGTATAGTTCAAAGTGTGTTTCATGTAGAATGAAAAGGAATAGCTGATGTAGACTAAGACTGTTGTTCCAGACAGTAATGTGTTTACTGCCCTAAATAGAAAGGGAATAGATTGTATTGGATACGTGTTCATGTTAACGTGAATGCAGTTTGCATTTATATCTCAGAGATGACAAAAACCTCTAAATTTTCAAATTATGATATACTTCAGCCTTTAAAATATTGAGGAACTGAAATATTTTTCAACACTTTGAAATAACTATAACTAGGTTTTCTGTTGTTACCCAAGAAAAAAAAAAAGACAAATGTGCAAGTATAGTGTTTATTGAGTGTTTAAATGAGTAATTCCAAACAGGAACCTTTAATTGTGCTTTTACATAATCTTAGTCCTGAACTATACTCTTCATTTTCTAGTTTTTCCCACGAGGCTATGACTGTCGATATGCAGTGAATGAATGTGATATTGCAGAGTTCTGCACTGGAGATTCTGGCCGGGTATGTCTGCAGAAGGCTTCTCTGCTTACTCTACTGATGGTTGTTTCCACTCATTTTATATCAATTTATGAGGAAAAGACGGATTAACAAACCGCACTCTTGAATACATGCAAATAACTAGGGGGGGTGGAGGGGGCGTGGTGTTATTTGTTAATCCTAGCAACGTTTTTTAAACATAACAGTAAACTATCATAAGCTCAAAGAAGAATTAATGGATTCAAAACATGACCTTTGTAGGTTAATTTTTGTGTGTCTGTATAGTATTTGTGTCCTTTCCTTTTTGCCTGGTCTGTAGCATAAGTACTAAGAATATACTGCAACTGTGAATAGATTTAAAGGTAATAACAGTAAGATTTTTAAAAAATAAAATAGTTTAAAATATAAATGTAGAAAATTGTAACTAATTGAGTATGGAATCGTTTAGGTTGGAAAAGACCCTTAAGATCATTGAGTCCAACCATTGACTTATCACTATAAAGTCCACCACTAAACCGTGTCCCTAAGCACCATGTCTATACATCTTGGAAATACGTCCAGGGTTGGTGACCCTGGACTGCCTGTTCCAAAACTTGATCACCATTTTGGTGAAGAAATTTTTCCTAATATTTAATCTAACCTTCCCCTGGACATCAGGCTGTTTCCTCTCCTGTCCTGTTGCCGGTGACCTGGGAGATGAGATTGACCCCTGCCTCTCTACAACCTCCTTTCAGGTAGTTGTAGTGAGCAATAAGGTCTGCCCTCGGCCTCCTTTTCTGCAGGATGAACAATGCCAGCTCCCTCCCCCTCCCCCTCTCCTCATAAGACTTTTATTAAGTGTTGTGTTTTTTAAGAGTGTGCACATGTATGACAATTTTAAAAGTGCTGGATCTTACATGGTTCTCATGAGAACATTTGGCTTTGGAATTTGGAAAAATTATAGGAATAAACATCAGCCAAAAAGTTGTTTTAACTTGAATTCTTTTAAGTAGTCAACATTCTGTACATCTTTCATTTTTATAGTAACTTCGATGTTTTAGGTAATATATACTCCTTTTCAATATTACTTATTTGGCTTCAAGGTTATATAAGAACTTCATAACTACGCTGCCATCATCTGCTGCATTAAGTTCTTAGCTTTGAAGAAGTAAGATTCAGGATAGATAATATCTGGGCATTGGCTGTAATTATAGATGCCAATAAATTAACAGTAATCTCTTTTCACATTATCATCTGAGACATCCACACTTACAGATACATAGCTATTGTTGAAATTTTATTGAAAATCTCATATTCTGTAGATGGAGCATTCTTAATGGGAGGAACAAGGGCTTTCTTAAGCTAGAAAGGCTACCCTGAAAGTATTGATTAATATGGGGCATGGCTGCAAATACACTTTCTAGCTCTTTGTGATTCCTTTTTTGTTAAGGAAAGGAGTGGTCTGCTCCTTGTCTTTAGTAATCTGAGGCTTCTGGACCTAGTGACTTGATCATACCAAAAAAGTTTCTAATGTCAAGAGCGCATGGCAATTAACATCATAAACCACACAGCTCGGTAAGCCATAGGTAGGTTAAAACTAGGTGCTCACTTAGGTTCTTAGTGGCAGTGAAATGAATGCAGTGGCAATGTTGCAAATATGACCCCAGTATTAGCTACCAAATATAAGGTTACTGAACACAGTTGTTTTGCCTTATATTTTGCCTCACCTCCTTAATTTCTACTTGGAGTTTGCAGAAAGTTAGGAACAAACCTTGTATTTCATGACTCAAAATGTTCATTTTTTCATTTGTATTTGTAGCTATAAAGACTCCTGCACTGATTATGTTATCTACCCCATTTGTATGTTGTGCAATTGTCTTAAAATGAGGAAAATTCCATAGGTGATCCTTGATGTACTGTAACGTACAAATGATTAAAACAATTGTTAATTTTCTTCTAGTGTCCACCAAATCTTCATAAACAAGATGGGTATGCCTGTGATTCTAATCAGGTATGCAGTATTTTAAAATACCTGCACGTCAGCAAATAGAAATTAACCAAATGCATGTTTTCATGTTGTTTTGGTTTTTTTTAATTCTATCTTCTACTTTTCTTCATAAATTTTGTCTTTGGACCTCAGTGTTGCTTGTTCTTTATACATTCTATGAATAGTAAAAATTTCTAGTTTGAGTAAAATCCTCTAGGTGCCTTTATGTTTTGCATGTAGATAACTTATTAACGTGGAGTGTAATAAAGTCTTTACAGCTATGTAAATGAGAAGTATAAAGCAGCTGCCAAAAATGGCGGTATGGATTAGACCTAAATGACTTTGAGGAGGTGGGCCAAAATGCGTACTCCATCTACCCAAATTCATGAAAACTGTTAAACATCGCATTGTGTGTGTGAAGAATCAAAATGAGATGTTTGCTGGGGGAGGGGAAGGAAATGAAGTAATGTTTAGTTCTCACTGCTAACTTGTGTTTTCTTCAGGGTCGTTGCTATAACGGTGAATGCAAGACAAGAGATAATCAGTGCAAATATATCTGGGGATCTAGTAGGTTGACTTTAACTACCCTAAGCATGTTTTGGTTCTGGTTCATTCTTGCCTTTGTTTTGTATTTTTAGTATTTTGTTGTTGTTGTTCCCACTGCAAGTTCAAGTTTTCTGCTGAGCAGCGTAAGCTGTGGTGAGAAACTGTGGCTTGAGACTGGTAAATGAAATTTCAAGTTGTATGCCCAGTTGGGTTTGAGTGGTGACAGCGAGATTGTTCTGACATGATGTGGTTGCAGACATAGGTAGGGCAGCAAATGATGGACTCTGGTGAAATTAAGTGAGAAAACATAAAAAATATTAGCAACTTTGAGTTACTGTTTGAGTTACTGTAGTTCAAACCAGAAGGTTTTGATTGTTTTAATGACAGTTGTCAATTCCATTATCCCAGCAGTGATTACCAGCTTGCCTCTCTTTGCTGTACCATCCTATAGTCAGGAAAATTAATACATTAGTGCCAATTTAAATATACAGGGTATGAATTTAAGCCCAGAGGTGTTGAATAAAATAGAATTGCAGTTGCAGTGGATTTTGCTTGCAGCTGAGATGGGATAAATGCTCTGTGTAATGACTTTGAGACAGTTGAGCAGAACAGAACTATCAGGATGTCCTGTCCTCTAGCACTTAATGTTTTCTTGTCCGTTTTGTATAATCGTAATTGCAACTGCTGACAGTGCCTATTTGAGGCAGAAGAATCATTCCATTCTTGGAAAGATATAAAGGGAGGGATATAGTTTTACCATTTATTGTTTGTCTGGTATAATACAAATGATGCTATGTAAGTGTGAAATTGGAGACATTTTCTTTGTCTCCCAATGCCTTTGTGAGCTTTATGTTGCCACCTCACATTTGTTCATGATATTAAAGGCAATAGAAGTTTTTCTTAACTAATTTCTTTGTATCTTATGCACTTATATTTCAAAATATTTGGTGTGTCTTCTGTACAAGTGATTTTACTGAAACTACTCTGTCTTATTTACCTTTAATATTTTATCTTGTTCTATATAATTGTTGTGCTTTTCTTTTTTACTTAACTGATTTTTAGAAAAAACAAAAGGGCTTCTTAGTAAACAATTGTGGGTTTAATACTATTAGTTCAGATTTCTACTCCTAAAACCAGTAGGAATTACACTTCTTTACATTGCTTTTTCTTTTCTTAATCAACAGAGTCTTCAGGATCTGACAAATTTTGTTATGAAAAGCTTAATACAGAAGGCACAAAAAAAGGAAACTGCGGAAAGGATGGAGACCGATGGATTCAATGTAGCAAACAGTAAGTTCAGTTTGGTAGAGATTCTTTGTGTTTTTAAAAGACTAATTTTGGGTTAATAGTGTCTACTTTTTAATGAATGTTTCAGTAGTGTGTTTGCATTATTTTGAAATATAAGTG
>VZTM01008715.1:6433-34550 GCA_013400555.1 Jacana jacana
TTAATTTAGCTATGGTGTGAACTTGGGAAAATCACACAATGTAATTTGCCATCATTATCCAGTGAGACAGAGCAATCACCACATAAGACCATGCTGCACATTTGTATTGCTTCTGCAACAGTTACCTTATACTTCTGTAATTTCATATTTCTCAACAATGTACTTTTCAAGGATTTTCTTCTCAGAAACTCCAACAGTAGTATTTTGATAATGATTTCCTATTACATAACATTGAGTTACCACCATTCCTCCATGAGCAATTGATAAACAAGCAATTGATAAAGACAGTCAAGTAAGCTTTATGATAATTATCTCTCCTGATCTCTGTTAAGTCCTTTCTTCACATGATGGCAAATGTGCAAGCACCTTCTTATTAGACATTGATGGAAAATTGTTGATGGAAAATTGACCATAGTCATAATCCATATGGAGATGCAAATGAATGCACCAAAATACTTAAGTAATACTTCTAATTGACTTTAGGCCATTACATTTTTGCCTGCTGTGCCTACCCCTTGTAGGGGCCCTGATGCTCTGCCCTGCTCAGTTCAAAACAAAACAATGATATCTACACATGATGAAACTGCTTAGCACTCTAAAGAATGAGTGTATAAGTAATGTCAGTTGCAATTCTCTTAACTATGCTGTTCTGGAAATATCTCCCAGACATAGCTTTTTACATTTTCCATGGTAGCATAAATGCATGTATAAAATTTGTATAAAATTTGTTATATAAACTTTGCTGCAAATTACAGACTGAGTATTTAATGGTTCTTTATCTGTGTGCAACATGTTCATTTGCATCAATGAAACAACTTTAAGCAGAAAAAGCTCAGATTCAATCCCACTGAAGTCACTGGAGTGGGGAGGGAAGGGCTGAATCTTCATCATGACTTTCTTAATCATTTTCAGTTCCTTGTTGCAGCCTGTCCCAGTCCATAGTGTTCAAACAGACGTGGCAGTCAGCAAGTGAGTGTACGAATCATTCAAGGAGAGGAAATGATTCTCCCACAGGGTGAAAAGCTCTCACTCAGGCTTTCACCTAAGCAAAAAAAGGTAATTTCTCTCTCCAGCTCCAGTGCCCAACTTCAGTTTGGAGCCTGCCAAGGCTAAACACGGGGTTGCTGACCCAGGAGGAATGCCACTGGGAAACACAGCACTCCTTCTAGCCAGAAATGTCCAGTTCCTGAAGCCTGAAGGAACCAACTGGTTTTCACAAAATACATCACATTTCTGTTCTTCCTCTCACATGGGATGTTTTTTGATTGTGTCACTAAGAAGTAGAGGCTCGGGGCTATATGATAAAGCAGGCCAGGTCTTAAACGTGAAGGTACAGCCACAATTTTACTTCACATTGGAGTAGCCAGGGAAAGCAAACATGAAGGCGCTGCAGGTAGAGAGAAAGCAAGTTCAATCTTCCATACGATAGAGAAACTGCTGCTGCATTGGATATTGCACAGAACACCACAGAGTATTTACTCTGCACATCACAGGATCAAATGCAGCTCTCAGAAAGTTGGCAAGTCTAGCCCCTATATGCGAGCTGAGAATCAAACAGTTAGATGCCAGGAAGATAGTCAACTGCCTGAGAACTTCCTTGGACTCACCCTGTGCTTCATGAAGAAAAAACAAAACAAAACAAACCCAAACACAAAAAACCCCCAAATAAACAAAAAAGCAAGTGCATTTCCACAAAGAAGACTCCTGTAAGTCCTCCTATAGGGAGGACTCAGCTTTTCAAAGCGCACCATCAGTATTTGACAGTGTGACTGAGGAGCTGCTGAGGCAACTGGGACTGTTTAGCCTAGAGAAAAAGAGGATGAGAGGAGACTTCATCACTATCTACAACTACCTGAAAGGAGCTTGTGGTGAAGTGAGAGATGGCCTCTTTTCCCAAGTAACAAGTGATAGGACAAGAGGAAAAGACCTCAAGTTGTGCCAGGGAAGGTTTGGATTAGATATTTGAAAAATTTTCTTCACTTAAAGGGTTATTAAACATTGGAACAAGCTTTTCAGGGAAGTGGTTGAGTCACCATCCCTGGTGGTATTTAAAAGAATTGTAGATGTGGTGCTTAAGGACGTGGCAGTGTTGGGTTTATGGTTGCATTCAATGATCTTGAAGGTCTTTTCCAACCTAAATGATTCATTGATCCTATGATTCTATTCCACTCTGTGTAGGAAAATATTGGTGGCTCTTTTGATTGCAGTGACTGCATTTTAGAGTACTGATGTGTGGCTACTGCAAGGGACAGTTAATGTTTGTGTTGTAGTTTCTAGTATAAAACAAATACGGGATTAGCAAGGTGTTGCATTTCCCACAGCAATGATAGCATGTCCCTGGCAATGCCATTCATATTCCCAGGGGAGAAAGCTAACACCGATCCTTGCAATCAAGCTTGAGTGGTAATAATGAACAGTACTTAAAAGCCTCACAGTTGCTGTCAAAGGTCCTCACAAAGGGGACACTTGTAATGAAACAAGAGACAGCTCTGATTGATAGACTGTTTTCTGGAAGAAATAACGATTAGGTAACACTTACATAAGAATCAATGGCTGAATTTAGCTTTCCAATGGCCTGTTTTTCTGCTTGAACACCCTTCAGTATCTTTTGTAAATACATTGTCCCGTGCATAACTGGCTTTTGTGACTAGCACTTCCTTGACCCACAGAGATATCTTCAAATGTTCGGGTCTGGACCGCATTTAACATTTCTTGCTAAACACTTTTGAAAACCAATGGAGTAACATCAAATAATATTTGAGAAATTTCCTGCAGATGATTGCAAAGAGCAAAGCTGCAAATACTGAAATGTTAATAATAAGGACATGCGAGATGCGTATCTTGGCGCTTCTGGTTTTGTGCTTATGTTTAATTAAACTAAAAACCTATGCTGACCAAAGGCATCCGGGATGTCCTCCCTGAACATATGTAGTTCAACACAGTAATTGTGTTAATGGTCTGTGCTATTAAAGATGGGTTAAAACCATTTAGACGAAGCAAGGCAAAATCCCTCTTTGATGAGTGTGAGAAGAAATGAGGCAGGGCACTACAGAGAATCACTGCATCAGGGTTTTTGCAGCTTTAATTTGAACACGACTATTTTTAGAGGACCTGTTGTATGTATCAACGCCACTAGTGATTGCCAGTGGAGTGGAGTGGAGTCAACCATGTTCCTAGAGCCAGCAACATCATGTGCAGCTCTCGGGATTTAGCTAAAGCATGTTTTTGCCAACTAGGCATTAAGTAGGCATTCCTTCTTTTTGTTTCCATGCTTCTCTTTTTACCTCTCTTTCCCTTTGGGTTGCCATTTTTAAAAGTGAAACTGTGTGGAACAAAGGACTTGCAAAGTAAGTAGGGCCTGTGAGGTTTCCATGTACAAAATTAGCCAGAGATAAATAAGTGATGCAGAGCCAAGCTGAGTTAGCATGTCTGCAGTGCAAGGGAAAGGATGGCTCTGGGGGCATTAGATTGGGCCAGTTTGACTGGGTATGAGATTTGACTGCCCAGAATGGGTAAGAAATTACAAGTATTAATATTTAAATCTGGTGGAGGTGGGTAAGAAGGCGTATCACAATGATACCAGTCAGAGCACCACTTCCCCTACTGCAATATTCAAAGGCTGTCCTGAATGGTGAGTTTGTGCTTTAAAGTGTGGAGTGAAAGCAGTTTAATTACCTGAATTCTGTTCAGTTACCTTTCACTGACGTAATTTTACAGCCTTCGGTTCTCACTATTGTTGTGGTTTAACCCCAGCTGGCAGCTAGGATCATGTGGCCGCTTGCACATTTCTCCCACTTTCACTCCAGAAGGGCAGGGAGAAGAAGGAGAAAAAGAGAGGAATGTGAAAAGGAAAGAGAAAGGGAAAGGGACAAAAAAACCCCCTCATGAGTTGAGTTCAAGACAGCTTAATAGAACACTAACAGAAAAGGAAAGTAACAACAACATAATAACAATAATGATGATGATTATAGTAATAATAATAATAATAATAGTAAACGTAAACCAAGTCTCTCCCACCACCCAGTGTATTGGTACCTTTCCATGCAGTAATCACAGATTCTTCTCCCTGGCCAGCCCCCATTTATATACTGAACAGGACGTCTATGGTACAGAATATTCCACTGGCCATTCCGTAGTTCTGTCTGTGCTCCTTCTCAGCTTTGATGGTACGCTGGAAAGAGTTCTTGGAAAGTATAAACAACTATATAATTAATTTAATAGCTTTTCTACAAAACTCTGCAGGTCTTTGTGTTATTAATAGTTACTGTTTGTTTGTTTGTTTTTCTTTTTTTTTGTTACTGCTATTCTGTGGTACTTCTATTATTTTGGGAAGCAAGATAGTCCCTACTGAGAAAATTGTCTCCCTCATTACTTAATGCTGAGAAGAGCAGAGAACAAGACTCCTGCAGTCCCTAGCAGGAGACACAGTACCTAGCAGGAGACACAGAAACACGTTCACCATATAAACTCATATTTGGCTATCAGAGGGGTGTCCTGGGCTGGCCCAGAATTAAGGGAGCTGTTGCAGGGCAATATTCCTTCTGCCTTTGCCATGGGCAGTTTTCCTGTTGCCACTTACTATTAGCAAGGTGGATTACTATTAGCTCACGGATCTACCTGCAGTGCTGAATGATGATATTTGTAGGTGATAAAAAAGCCTCGCTATAAAAGCTGCCAATGAGCTGTGGTGGCTGGGGAATGCAAGTTGAATGGCAAATGGTGGTGGTGGGTGGCTAGAGAGAGCTCTTTGATCTATGCCTGCAGTGGAAAAACAGCCAACGAAATCACTGTGCAAACGCTAATGGGGAATGTCAAAAGGGCCTTGAAGCAAATTGTGGAGAATTTGATTGTTGATCTCAGCAAAACTCCCTCCAGTTCTTTTCAAGTCTGGAGGACTTTAAAAAGTGGACTCTTTCAATTTTTTAAAATGGAAAGAAAGAGCCAGATCCTACAAAGCACAGGGGCTCTGGCTAGGCAGAGCCACTCTGTTGTTGGTTTGAAGCCTAGTGCAGCTACTGAGCCCACTGCAGACACAACATCCAAACTTTTTGACCTGAAGTGGCAGGACTTTGCAGAGATTTGGGTAGGTGCCCTCCAAAATGACTTGTGTGGGGTGAAGGGAGCCCACAGTCTCTTTGGAGAGAGCTTGCCAGAGGTGCAGTCTTTCTCTCAGGGCCTGATGACCACACATCATCCAAGTGACAGGAAACCCTGGGATTACTTTTGTCAGCAGTAATCCATGCCAGCAGTCAAATGATTTCGATCCTATACAAGCACATTCTGTGCCAAGTGGTAATGAGTCTTTAAGACCCCAGAGCTCTGGTACTCCTAAGACCACGTAGCAACTCCACACTCATCTGAGCCTGGAAGCCTCAGTATGTGTTGGGAAGGGTAGAGGTAATGGCTTAGAGAGCCTTGCAGCAAGGCAAAAGGATACAGATAGCCAAAAATGCTGGGGGTTTTCAGCCAAAAAATGCTGTGGGGAATTTCAGCCAAAATGTGCAAAGGGAATGCCCTAGGCTAGTGAAATATGCTAGTGAAGTGTTGCCCCTGCTTTCCTTAGCTCTCCCCACGTGGGCCACAAACTGTTGTGGGATCAAAGACAAGCTGTTAAGTCTTGGAAATGAAGCAGAGTCCCTGGGTTGCTGGAGGGATGAGGTACTAAGTGCTGCTCTTTGCCAACAACATGCTCTTCTGAGCATAAATCAGGGAAGTTTTCTTCTTTATTACCACTCAGCCTTTGCTGTGTATTTCTCCTTTCCTGGTATGTAGGAATCCTCCACCCTCTGTTGCACTCCAAGGCCAGTTGCTGGCTTGGAAAGCATCCCTACAGCGTCCCTGAAACAGATCCAATCATGGCAGCAACCCTGCAGTGCTGGGTGTCAAATGTGCAGAGGAAATGCCACAAGCAAATACACTCATGTATGTGTCTTGCAAAACCCACCCATTCCCTGTGAACGAGTTGGGGACAGTGGTGACAGTGGCAGAGCAAGGGAAGGCTGGTGTTTACATGAATCTCAAATCAGTGGTGTGCTACAGCACACAGCTCATCTGGTCTTGTGGCTTGTAGAGACAAACATGATGGCAGTCCTGGTGCAAATATAACAGGCCTGGCTTGTTTGCTCTGTGTTTATGGTCCAATAGCTGAAATATCATCCTTCCTCAGTACCAGAAATGTCAGAGGGGCTGCTGCTACCTGCTTTGAAGCAATAAAATCATAGAATGGTTAGGGTTGGAAGGGATCTTGAAGATCATCAAGTACCAAGCCCCCTGCCATGGGCAGGCACAACTCCCACTAGACCAGGTTGTTCAAAGCCCCATCCAGCCTGGTCTTGAACATTTCCAGGGATGAGGCATCCACAACTTCCCTGGGCAACCTGTTCCAGTGTCTTACCACCCTCACATAAAGAATTTCTTCCTAATACAGAGTACTCCCAATACTAGCAGGAGGAGGTGCTGCCTCCCCCTTGTGCTGCCCAGGACTCCAAGATGTAGAGGATCCCCCCTCCCTCCCCCCAAGGGCCACTTCTGCAGCCTAGGGTGGTAGCACAGTGAAAAAATCCAAGCTATCGAGGAAGGAGTGGGCACTGCACTGGAAAAAGGTGGAGTGGAAAAAATCTGCCCACCCCCTGCAATGTTTTGGTTATTTGGACACTAAATTGCTACCAAATTTGAGATTTGCAGCCAGAATGCAGTATGTGTGGTGTGCATTTGTGTAGCTGATCAAAATAGTGCATTGAAAATGTTGGGGTTTTTTTTGAATGGCCGAGTGCTTTATTTAACGAAATAACAGTGAAGCTTCAGAATGGAAAGATTACTATGTTACTGAAAACTCTGTTTTAGGGTTTTCCCAGGAATTAACCAACAGCTGCATGTTGGAAAGACATTCCTACTCATGTGGCTCTCAGGAGCACTCAGAAATATTTATTGAAAAATAAGTGGAAAATTTGACCCACAAAACAAGTTCTCTATGTTTCTTGGAAATACATGATTCACATTCTAGCCTCATTTTGTAGCACTGCACTTGGACAGGACAGAAATGTAAGAGGAAAGGTAGGAAAGTAGAAAGGAAGAGAGGGAAGCCAGCAATAGGAAACGAGTGTGTCACAGGATGAGCTCAGTGGAGTTTTCCATGTAGGCAGTCAGGGAAAAACATGTATTCTTTGCCTATTAAAAGTACTCTTTTCAATGCCATGTTTTTACTTTTGTGAAGTATCCATAATTTTGCTTTTGTGAATTGGTGAAGGAGTCCAGATGAGTTTAAAGCAGATACGGATTTTGAAAAACAGATGTGGAAAACATATTTTACTAAAAGTATGTGATGATTCAGTGGGGCCCAGACTAAAAATCTGTGACTTCCTTGGAGAATTTGGCTCATGATGGTGCAGAGATCAGTAATGCTGCAAGTCATTGCTTGGCTTTTAGGCTTGGACCTTGCTGTGGGACCTTTGGAGTCAATCAGCCAATATGAGTATCTTTTAATTCATGTCTGTGTGTTACTAAAGACTGTGGCAGGGACAAGAAAATCATGGCATGATCATATACCTTTACGTTGCCTCCTGGAAGAGCAGCCTTAATGATTTGGTACTGCAGCTGCTTCTAAAGTAGGTGAAGTTCTCTATTTCCATTGCAAATAATGATGTTTAATGATCAGCCAAAGTACTGATATTTCCATCTTCAGGGCAATATCCTCATGCCTAGTAAACAGTTGGTGATGCACACAAAATTATGTATTATGGGGGAGGCGTTAGGGAGGGTGAGGAGTTAACCTTTAACCTTTTTCAGATTCCCTTAAAGAACTAAGGCTTTTCCCCATCTTGTCAGCCAACAGCCGTATCTCCAAAAGGCAAACTCGCCATCTGCAGGCCAGCAGGACGACTCACAAGGACAGGGGAAGAAAACAGCCCCACAGCCTCAGGGACGCCTTGCTTACAGTGCTCTTAGGATTTCCTCTTCTTGTGCACCAGTTAGCAAAAGGCCCTTTGGATGTTATCTCAAAGGAGTTTAGAGTATCTGCCTCTGGAGCTTAATCCTATCCCAGTGGATTGTTTAAAAACTTTTTTTAAAAAAAAAAAGACTTGATGTTCTTCTGTACTACGTGGCTTCTACCCTTGCTGGAGGTCTCCTCACACCTGGTCTGCCTCTCAGCTGCAAGGAGAGAACAAGCTGCAGGGCTCCTGCCCCTTTCAGCTTCCTGAACACTCTCTCTCTGTTACTAGAAATCAGCAATGTCTTCCCCATGTGATTGAAACATACTGTTTCTTAAGCACATTTTTTTTTTCCCCCACAAGAACGTGTTTTGTTTTTGAAAGATACCAAACCAAGGTTTTTCAAGAAGTTTGAGCTTTCTTTGTGAGAATGGAGGAACATTATTGGAATGCATTTTTCTATTTGAAATAAATTTTAAGGGGAAATGCTACCTTATTTCAGTGGATGGCTGTTGTGGTGCTCACAAATCAGTTACCTCCAATCAACAGCAAAAAGTCAAATCCAAAAGGAAGTATTTTGTTTTTGTACTGATTCCATTCAGCCCTTTAAAAAAAAAAATCAAGAGGAAACTGAGGCAACCTCAATTTCACCCCCATTTTGAATAAAAGCTCTGTCAAACTGCCAAAAGGACAACACACTCCAGCTCGCCCAGCAACAGAAGGGTTTGTAAGCACCACAGAGGAATCAGTCTGCAGCACGGCCTATGCCAGCCCTGTGAACCGTGTCCTACATACCATCATGCAGCACGCTAATGAGAAACAGCGGTGCCTTGTTACTGCTATGCCTTCTGCTTGTAATTCACTGCACATTTGGCCCCACTGGTCCTCGCAACTGCAGGTGAGACTGAAGCCTGTTTGCCATGACCTCCCTGGGCTCTTATCAGGGGTTTGGTGGTGGTGGTGTCCCACCTGGAGCTCTGCTGCCGTAGGGTTACAAAGAGGGCAGACATAAGGCGAGAGTCTGCCCACTGGACCTATTAAAGCTTTGGGGTCTTGTTATTGCTGGTTGACTTAATACACTCTAGGAGTCTTCCATCAGTCACAGGGCACTCAAAGAGGAGATTTAACAGTCTTCATGGAGGCTGTCATGATCTCATGGCCTTCAGATGTGAAGCTGAACTGTTCCATATCCCCTAGGATATGGAAGCTTATCTTACTTAGTTCAGTCCCTGAGACTTGCAAACAGCTGATTTTTCATTTAAACCTGGGCTTCTAGAGGAGAAAGTATAAAGAAAGACCTGATTTTGTGTTTCTGTTTGCCTAGAGTTGAGTTCTAGTGGTATACATTGGAGAGCAGTGGCCACTTATTTTAAAAAGGTCTTTTAAAAAGTCAGTGAGCTAATTTTTAAATATGAAACTAAGCCTCAGTATTAGCTTGTTTGAAAGGGAGCACCCAGAGCTTGTGCTTGTGCTCAGTGGCTTCCAGGTAAATTCTGAAAATGAGGAATTGAAATGAACCAAAAATAATAAACTTAATTTTCAGACTGAGTTTTCACATTTCCTGGAAACTTCAGGTGAGCTCTTGATGCACTCTGATAGGTTGTAGATCCACATACGTATACTTGTTGCAGACTTCCATGACTCAAAGACTTACATATCATGTGTACAAAGACAGGCACCAAGGTGAGGGGAAAAGTCATTTACTCTCATTATGCAAACAGAGAAGAAGGCTACAGAAAGAAGCTGTTTCTTTTGACATCAGAAAGACTTACTGTACTGGGGAGGGGAGGTGTCAAGACTTACCTGTGTTTTCATTGTATTTTCTTAGGAACAACCTGTGCTTAAGCACTTGCTTCAATGAGGCACTTGTACAAGGCTGTTTCTTCTAATTCTCAGTGGCATTCAGCTTCATGCTCACTCCTGCTGGGAATTTTGCTCCCACACAATTTACACACGCCCTTTGTGCCGTTTTCAAAGATGGGTTTTATGAGCTGGTGACGAGAAATGCCAGTGGAACATCAGAAGTCCCCAGGCAACTGCTAGCATCAATTTGAGTAACAACAGGAAAGTTGCAACTTGGCTAAATATAGAGCTGAAAAAACATTGCCTGTGTATGGGATCAGTCTGATATCCTGCTCGCACGGGTTGTCACCCATCACAGCTCTGCCCACTCTCCACCTCAGTTCTCCCACTCGGTGGCCATCTCACCTACAGATGCCCCCTGGAGAATTAACACTGAAAGAGCTGAAGGGGAGGTGGTGATTTTGGAAAACTGATGCACAAGACAATGGAGAATGTGGGTGCACAGCCTCTGTCCTGGTTTTCCTGTGCTGCTGGGTTCAGGCTGGGTGCTTGCTGGGCACCTAGCCATAGCTGGCAGCCCAACTCCTCACTGCCTGTCCTCTGTTTTGCAGGGGGGATGCATAGGCAGATGAAGTGCCAACAATTGCACAGACAGTTTGTGATGGGGAAGAACAGAACTGAACTCGGCTCCTCCAAATCATCTTCAGATGGGGCAGGGTGAAGCCTCAGTAAGATCTTTCTCTTCCTGCTGCCAGCATTTGCTGGAGCAGAGGAAAGTTCCAGCTCAGGCAAGGGCTGAGGGTTTTCCCAGGGTTTGCTCCTCACAACCTAGCCCCAGGTTTGCAGCAGGCAGGGCTGGAGTGCTTGCAGGTCACCCAGAACTGCTCTGAGTGTAACCATATTTCTGTGTTTTCCAAGGTTCAGTTTAACCCAGGTTTCATGTTCTGGAGGGGATAGCATCCAGTGATCTCAACAGTAATGCTGTTTTGCTTTAAAGTTATATATGAAGGAGTAGTGAGGTCTCATCAGCTCCAAAGCACTAATGTGGTCACTGGGATAATTGTCTTCTCCTGCCAGACTTGATTCGTTGACAGCCAAAACAGATCCAGCCCTGCCATGGCACCAGGTTTGTTACAAGTGTGCATTTAATCACTCCCATAACCAAGCAAAACCATGGAAGTCACATCAGGTCATACAGCCCTGGCCAGCCACCCCCACTTTGTGGGCAGCGTGGGAGAAGGAGGTTGTCCTACACAACCTGCTTCTTAGCCTGTCACTGCTCTGATTTCGGTGGCTGGAGTCACCTCCCTGGCACACAGCCCAGTCTTTGCCTGGGTTCAAGGAGCCAGTGGGCACACAGCAGCCAGGAGTGAGCTGTAGAAAATGCAGCTTGCCATGCTCTTTTCAAAGCCATGGCTTTTGCATAATTAATGCTCTGTGTTTTCTACCTATTCCCAGCTGTCCCATGACACTCAGCATGTGTCAGCTCTCTTGGGCATAAGGAAAACAGTTTGCATACTGATGAGATAGTTGCAGGTGCTGCTTGTCTTTGTTTCTCCTGCTCCTTCTCCTTCCTTGATAATGACAGAATGATTACAAGATTGTTATTTTGTATGCTTTTATTATTTTCATCTTCTGGACACAGAAGTCAGACTCAGTAGTACAAATAAGTAACCCAGCTAAGAAGGAAAGCGGTTTTATTAAGAAATCTGTATGGTATGAAAATGGTACAGACTTTCTTGTTACATGATGGCTGTAATTGAAATGAGTTAATAAAGAAGATGTCTTTTGGGGATCTCTGTTCTTCTGCAGTAAGTTTCCCAGAGCTTGGAGACAGTGAAAGCAGAGACATGTTTGGTGGGACCTTGTTTGAACACTTGGATCACTGCTGCAGGCACTGTCTCCATTCTTCAGGAGAATGAAGAATCTCAGTAACAGGGCTAGCAATCCAGAGCTGCCTTTGGGTAGTACATTGCATTGCTACAAATCCCAAGGGACACAAGCGTTTCACTCTGATGGCCTAACTCCATCAAACATGGTTGCTTCTTGGTAAGGATGGACTGACTCTTAGTGTCTAAGACCTTTCTTTCTTTGATTCCTTCCAGAATCCTTGGGGAGCACAGTGATGGGAGAGACTTGCCTTCTTTTTAGGCAGCATTCAACCATGCAAAATCTCTCCCGCCTCCCTGCAAGGGTTGGAGTGACTGGCTCAGCAACTTCTGTGGTGCAGGCCAAAAAGGTGTGTGGTCTGCGGAAAGTGGTTTTAACTCCTTGTGGTGAAATCAACCTGCTCTGGCTGCATTCACCCACAGGGCTGTGGCAAACTGGCCAGTCCCTGTATACCACTTCTTTTATTCACAGCCTTTTTTTTTTTTTTTTGGTAGATGCAAGGGAAGTAAGTGGCTGTGACACTCTCCTGTATTTCATAAATATGAGTAATTCTGGCTTCTTTAGAAGGGGCTTTCATTGCCTAACACAAGGCACCTTATTAAAGAAGCTTGATTTTTCCAAGAGCAAATGCTGAGCCCTTCCCCCCAAAATCAGATCCTTTGATAAAGTGTCCCATGTTGGATATTCAGACTCAGTAGCCATTTTTTAAAATACAAGCCCAAACAGCTATTTGGTGGCTTTTTGAAGCTAACTGGCTCAGTGCAGTATAGATTTCTATGGCTTTATTTTCTCCAGATTTTTTTCCCTCTGGCAGTACATTTCTGCTATTGCATGACAAGCAGCACTGAAAGCCTGCTCTAACTCTTGCTTGCCAAGTGAAAATCCCACCATTTCACAAAGTCTTTGCACCTGCAGCTCAGTAGAGCACAAGCAACTGAAGGCATGTTAAGGGCGAACCAAGTACAGTTATAGGAGGTGTGTAGCAATTCCCAAACCTGTTTCAGGTCCTTCAGGTTGTAAGAGGTAAAATATTGATTTGCTGGTTTTGGCTATTCAGTGTACAAAATAATTCTGTAATTCCTTGGCTATTCAGTGTACAAAAAAGTCTTGGCAGGAAAGCAGACAGCCAGCAAGACTTTTTTTTTCTGTGTTGAAAGTTCTCATCAAGGTGTGAAAAATGCTTCCTTCTATAAAAAGAGATGCTCGTGGGAATGAAGAAGATAAATGAAGTTTAGAGAACGTGATGCATTCTGGAAACTGCAGAGTGAATGAAGTAGAAAATCGTTTCTGTTGACAGCTGATAATACCCGCTGCTTCTTTCTCAGGTAACAGGTGACACAAATATTCTTCTTTAGTGGGGAACACTAAAGGAGAATACTAATGTGGGGCTTCCTTTAGCAACTCCCCAACCCAATATCCATAAGGATCCTTACTTGTAAAGTTACTCTAGTGACACAGAAAAGCTCCTTTTGGGTAACGGCCAGTCCTTATAGGCTCAGGAATAAGAGAAGAAACGGTTCCCTAAATTTCCTTACTATTCCCACCGCTGTTTCCACTTCTACTCTGCCTTTGTCAACTGCTTTCTTGCATCCTGCTTTACAGATTCAGCCATTAGGTGGAGCGTTTCCACTGTCAGCAGCCCAGAGATTTCATCTGCGGCACCTCAGGGCTGGCAGGGATGCTTTGCGCAAGTGCTGGATAATTCCTGTTTGCCGGGACCTGCTGGCTTCACGTGGAAATGAAAAAGCTAAAATGGGGAGAAAATGTTAATCTGAGGTCTTTTCTATTCTCTTTAGTGCTTTCTTCTATTACCAGCTCCATTGACATCCAAAAAAGTACAATGGGGAAAAACTGAGAGGTTTTTTGTATAACTTCAGGTCTTGGTCTCTACCTTTTTTTGTCATGTCTGATGTGTTAAAGGTTCTCCGAGACACAACTCTAGAAGATGCTGGAAAATTACTAAGTTATTTCACAGTTCAGAGCCAGAAGGGTGCATTCTTTAATCTTTTGTTGCATTTGAACAAATTGGAATCAGACAGCCCTGCCGGGACAACTGTCTCCTCCTGGTTTTGAGGTCTGGAGAAAAGTAGTGACACATTTCCTTGTTTTGATGGGTATCGTTCATGTTTTGTCATACCACACTGGCCTGAGTTTTCCCACTGGCTAAACCTTCTCAGGTCTTGGACTCCTTTTTCTGAGAGTAGCGATGCTTTACATGGCCTCTTTCAATTAAATAATAATAATTAAAAAAAAAAAAAAAAGAAAACAACAAGTGGGAGCTCTTTGTTACAGTTTCATGGAGACAAGGACCACCCAGCATGGTTTAGCAGACCTTTCTGAGCTGGAGAGGGAGAGGGAGCTCTCAGGTCTTCTCCTGGTCCCTCTGAGCTTTCTTGGTGCCTGAAGCCCCAGAAATATGGGCATCGCTTTTGCTTTATGAAACTTTTTGGGGAAAGTGGTAGTGTCTTTACAAAGCCGGGAATCTGAGGGCTGAGTTTGTCCCACTCAGCTTCAGGTGCCTCCTCAGTCAAGGGTTGTGGTGCTTCAGGAGATAGAGGGAAAGTGAGGCACATCTGAAGACAGTTAACCTGGCTTGTCCTTCAGTCAGAAATATGGGAGGATGAATGGGGCTGCTGGAGACAATGGCTACGTCTTCAGCTTCAGGAAAGGGAACACTATACAGTTTGTTTGGGGCCATGCTTGGCTATCCAAATCATCCCAAGCCAATTCTTTTGTGAATCCCATCACTAAGCCCATCTGAGAGGTGTCCTGCCAATGTGAAGTGCTAGGGGAGATTTTACTATGGCCTAATTAGAGAGAACGTAAAAAATCTAGAAGACTTTACTGATGGCTGCTATTGGATGCCTGCCGGTCTTCTCTGCTTGCCCTGACCTCTACCTTACCATTTGCCACCAAACCTACCTCTTCAGCTGGGATGCTTCAGGTGCCCCAGGTCCAGCTCAGAGTCTTAAAACCTTAAACACCTCCTTTATTCAGGCTTTCAAAAACTCCTGGAAACCTACACTTTGGAGAATGCAAAGAAATGGTCTATGCCTGGGGGAATGACACTGTCATTCATTTTGCCCAGTCCCCTTAAAAAAATCTCTCTCTATGAGAGGCTAATTCCATAAGAATCTGAAATTTTAAACTATGTCACCACAGATAGGTAACCTTGCAAAACAGTTTATACCTGGACATTGTTTTTCTTTATTTTCTGTGTGCCTGGCCTGGTTTTAATTGTCTGTGTCCATAGGTAAGCCAGTTCTTTAAGGAAGCATTACTAAAACTGGAAAAAAAAATTCCCTCTGTATTTAGTGCGGGCTAAGGATCTGATGCCTTTGGAGACCTTGAGAGATGCTTGCCTTGAAAGATGTGTTTTGGCAAAACAGAGGGCTGCAATATGATGGAGGACAGAACTATACAGAACTACACCCATTGTGCAAAACTACGAAAGCCAGGAGATGTACTGGCAGAAGCACCAAAATTAAGTATTAAGTCAGACCATGTGAAATAGAAGCCTGGGTGGGCTCCTGTCAGTGCCTCTCCTGTGGCAGGATGGGAAACATGCTTAAAGGAGAGCAGAGGGACAGGACCTCAGCTCCTGGGGTGAAGGAGGCCGGGAAGGATTCCTGGAGCCTGGGTATGAAACTTTGTTTTCTGTTTATCTCCCCTGGGCAAGGGTCTTGCCAGTGTTCCAGCCTGGCCATCTGCACACTTTCTGGCACAGCTGATGTAGATCTGCATATTCCTCCTTGAACTCT
Source organism: Jacana jacana (assembly GCA_013400555.1). NCBI lineage: Eukaryota > Metazoa > Chordata > Aves > Charadriiformes > Jacanidae > Jacana > Jacana jacana. Next base: position 21,816 of record VZTM01008715.1, read on the forward strand.
TGCTTTTTCCAAAATACCCATTTCTGGCATTTCTTTCCGTATCACCAGTGCTAAACATGATCTGGAGCAGCTGTTTGGGGCTGCTCACTGCAAGTCACACCAGTCTTCTACTGCTCTTCTAGCAACAGCCACTGGAATTAGTATGGCTTCAACTCTCTCCTTTCTTGGAGGATTAATTGTGTTAACTCCTGAAGTGGAACTCCTTGACTTGGTTATGGGAGGCAATACCCTTAAGAAGGCATTTAGTGTAAGTCTCTGTCACATTTTAAGTGCGCTTCAGGGAGGAATGGTCAATTGACTTGGCCAGATGATTTATGTCTTACCAGCAGAGTTTAGGGCATGCTGCAACCTAAAAGTTAACCCCCACGAGATGACCCTGCCTGACTTATCCTGAACACAGGGTGCTGTGCTAGAGTCTCTTACTGCTGTATCTCTGTTGAGAAAAACAGACATTGCAGGTGTAAACTGGAAGAATTGAGGGCCTCCAGGTACACACTGGCTAACTCTCCTGGGGGGCACCTGCTTAATATCTGGCAGACAGAAGTTCTTTAATTTGTGACAGGGTAGTGATCTTTCCAGGTGTGAATAAGGGGTAAAAAAACCCCCAAACCTTTAAACCTTTCTTTCAAAAGTTTAGACAAACAATGATTAAAGCAACTTCTCCTGTGCTAGCAGGAGAAGGCAGCTAATGGAGAACTTAATATTCAAGTCTGCTGCAAAGGCTTTATGTTTTAAGGGCTTTTCTCAAATGGGAAATTAAATCATGGACAATAAAAAGTAAATTACAGTTCAGGTTTAGTACGAAGTGGCCTTTATGGTTGCCAGCTCATAAAAGCAGTGGGTGAAACGCACCTCTGCACAGAAGGGCAGTCTTGTATCACCAATAAATTCTGTTTAGCCTCTGTTTTGAGGACCGGCGTGATATACCTATGTGGTTTTCATTTTGTGAGGCTCCAGATGCCAGAAAGCCTAATTCCTTGGTATGGAATGCCAAGGAAAGGAAAGGAAAGGAAAATGAAGGAAAAGAAATCAAAGTCTAAACCTCTTCAGCCATCAGGGGATGTGATGTTCATGTCCTCTCTTCCTCCCGGCAGTGTCCCCAGTCGGGCCAGCCCAGTAGTCACGTATGTAACTCATGTGCACTGTGCTGGCAAACGGGTTTGACTTCAGCTTGCTGCCAGCCTTTTCTTGTCCTCGTTCTCTTGCTGGCAGTGGGTCAGGGCACTCTGCCAACCTGGGCTGGAGGAAAGGCCAGCCCTCGGCTGCATGGAGTGCGGTCACAGAGACCGTCTGAAAAATTGAAGGGAAGTTACTGCTGTGGGAAGCAGGACCTTGCTTGTGTAAAACTTCTCTCTTTCTGCATAGCTCTGCAACTTTGTGAAAGTGGGTCCATAGGATATGCCTTTGGGGTTCCTCCACAGTAAGTTTTAACTTGAATGTGTGGTGTCAATACTAAGCTAAACCAGCATATGGGAGAGTGGTGTTGTAAGATTTGTCTGTCTTAGCACCGCTTTGCTACACCACCCAAGGCAGCAGCCCTGCCCTCTCTTCTCCAAAACAATGGTCATTACGTACAAACTTTGTGCAGAAGTCACTATTATTGTAAACACACACAAAAAATCATATCCCCGTAGCAGGATTCAGTGACACTGGCTGCTTCTTACTGCTCCGTTTCACATTGCATTGTAAAATAAACACTTCCTAAGACTTTAAATGTGATCTGCGGCACCTGCCTCATGTCCGTGTGCCTTGAGATTCAGAGGGACAGATGTCCCAGGAAGAGCTGAATTGCCCTGGCAAGTGGTTGAGTCTTTCTAGCTTACATTGTTCTCAGGAGAAGTCCTCAGGGCCCTTCGGTGTCAGGTTTTTCTGTGCTCTTACACTTGTTGCATGTTCATCTGCGGTAATTAAGAACCCCTTGAAATGGTGCATCTTCACAACAATAGCGCTTACAGTGTATGGCCAAAGTGCAAATAGCTTCAGAGCAAGTTAAATCACTATTTTCCCAATATTAATATTAATGAGGCTGAACACTTGCATTCATGGTAAATCCTCTTCTAACATCAACGTTCCTTGAGGACTTTTCTGTAGATAAATGAAGCATTCCCCTCCTTCCCTCGCTACTTCTACTAGCAGTGTCACTCATTGCAGCAATTGATCAACAGTTCCCATTAATCCGTGAAAAAGCAGAGCTTAGAACAAGCACTTTTGGACATAATTAAAGCTGACCCTGCCTACCACCATTCCTAGAAAAAGTACTAGTGGGGTTTCATTAGAATAAGTAAATACAAATAAAATTCACCCTGAACAGTTGTCTTTGTTGCAAACAAAACCCATTAGTTAGCAGGGAGCGGGGCTGAATTTATGCTGATCTCAAAGCTCTTCTCATATTTAATTTATAAACTGATGATTAATTCAGTGATTAGCTAATTCACTTGCAGTGATTAATTTAATTCATGTCTTCAGGCTAATGTTTAAGAAAGAGAAAAAGGCCAGCTCAGATAGATGCACATCAATGTCCTTGTGATTAAAAAATGATAATGTAATGCCCTGGAGAGTAAGGGAAAAAAAGAAAGATTGAGAGGATCGATGGCACAATCAGTTGTAAGTTCTTGCCTAAGCTGTAGCCGTATTTTTTAGCTGTGATGTTTAAATGTGTCACTTACTCTAATGATCAGTGGTTTGAAAGATGAATCTAAGGGTCCTTCACTGTAGCTTTCCACTGTGTATTTTGAGAATGATGCTGCTTTAGAGCAGTCCTCCAGTTCTGCTGTTCTCTCACTTGTTTTGCCAGCTGTCTGCCCGCTCCCTCTGCTTTCAGCAACATCTCTCTCATGCCTCAGCAAATTCTGTGATGAGAGTGCTTGGTACTTCTTAAATCCAGGCTGTCTTTTTCTATTTCCAGTTGGATTCTCCTCATCTTCTGATGCAACATGAAATGAGGATGATTTGGGGGGCTTCTCTGTATTAGACAAACTGGTCTCTTTTGGGCCAGTATTGCTTTTACAATTTATGCCATCACTTGGCAACGGAGTTTGGTAGCTCTTGAAGTCACCCACAGGGCCTTCCTTTCCTGAGCCATTACTGCCCTGTTTCTCTGATTGAGCTGGAGTGCGTAGCCGGTATTTTTCTCTTCTCTCAGATCCACTCTTCTTTTCTGCACTACCAGCTTTATACGTTGATTTTTCATCAGGAGGTGGTTGTGATTTCTTCTTTTTGGCTGTGGTGTTCACCAGCAAATTTGAAGATGGGGACTGGTATGTGTCAGAACCCGGATCTTTGCTTTTATCTTTTACAGTGTTTGCATCAGGCTTTGTAAAACTTTCAGATACAGTTTTTTGGTTTTCTCCTCGTGGAGAATTTTTCTTAGGCTTTGATGAGTTACTTGAATGAAACTGATGTTTCCCAGAACACTGGTGTTTATCGTCCTCTACAGCCTTTTCTTCAGTTGACCTGATGTCCTCTGCTGTGGGTGTCTTTTGCTTTCTGTCTCCTGAAGTATTTTTTTCTTGGGACTCCACCACTTTCTTTGAAGAGGAAGACTTCTCAGAGTTTGGATACCCATCTTTTTCTTTTACAGCTTTAGCACCAGGCTCCTTAAAGCCTGCAGAAGGTGGTGTTTGTTGCTTTTGTTCTGGAGCGTTTCTTTCTTGAGGCTCAACCAATGTTTCTGATGATATGGATCGGTACTTCCTGGAACTTGGAAACTTGTTCTTCTTTTTCACAGCATGCGTATCAGTCATTGTAAAATCTTCACATCTCGCTTGCTCCTTGTCTCTTCCTGGAGTGCTTTCCTCATGTTTTGCTGATTTTGTTGAAGGAGGTAGCTGGTGCTTCCCAAAATTCTGGTGCTCATTATTCTCTTTTACAGCCTTTGTTTCAGGTGACCTGGTGTCCTCCACTGCTAGTGTCTTTTCTTTCCTCTCTCCTGAAAAGCTTCTTTCCTGAGGCTTCAACATTTTATCTGAAGGTGACTGGAGCTTTTCAGAGGTGTGTTTAGTCTTTTTTTCAGCTGACTTAGTTTCAGGCTTAACAAAGTCATCTGGTGACATCTGTTTCCGTGTCTCTAGAGGGGATGATTTTTTGTCTTGCTTCACTAATGGATTCTGTGAAGGTATTTGATTTTTAGGATCACACGAAGTATTTTGATTTCCTTCACCAACCTTTTTATGCTGCACCAGTTCTTTTTTCAAATTAGGAGGGATATTCTTCTCATCAGTGGTCTTATTGTCCTGAGTTGATGTATTTCTCGTTGGCATTGAATAATTCTTGAAGTTTGACTTGATGTTTCTTTCCTCTGCGCTGCCATTTGCATGTTTCATTGGTTCATTTGATAAAGAGAGGTTGTGTTTCCCCTTAGTGCCATAGATATTTTCATCTGCTGTCAGATCATGTTTGAGTTTCACAAAATCTCTTGAAGGTGTTAGACATTTCAAACTCTGCTCAGTCTTTTTAATTCCTTGAGTGTTGGTATCATACTCTGATGAAGGAAACTGGGATGTCTGAGGCTTACAAGCATTCTCCTCATTTGAAGAGTTATTATCATAATTCATTGTATCACTTGGTGTGGATATGTGTTCCTCAGGTTTATGCAAGGCATCTCTCTCTTCTCTCTCCTCTGTATCCATCTTCTTATTCTCATGCTTCATGTCATCATCTGCTGACAAAAGCTTATCCTTTTTATGTCTGGAAAATTTATCACTACCTTTTGCATGCTTCTTTTGGTCTGTAACCAATTCGTTTGAGGAAGGAAATAGGCTCTCTTCCAGCATATCATTTCCTTTCTTCATGGTATCATCTGAAGTTGGTGTTTGGTTCTTCTCCAAGGGTAATAGGGGTTTCCTTGCTAGTGTGGTTTTATTTTCATGTTTTCCTGGCTTCTTGATTGCAGGTGAAAGATAATTCTCAATGTTATGACATGTATTTGTCTCTTCAGCTGTAGAGTTTTCATTTTCTATTGCATGATTTGGTGATAGCACTTGGTTCCTGAAATCGCATGCAGTTTTCTCAGTTTTCTTCTCCATTGTAGTATCATTTCCACAGTTTGTCAGATCATCTGAAGAGGGTAGTGGGTGCTTCTCACATCCATGGCTGGCATGCTCATTTTCCTTGCCACCAGCTTGCCGTCTCACCAGATCAATAGGTGGAAGGGCTGGGAGATTTCCAAGAGTGTGATGGATTCTTTGTCCTGCAATACCACTCATTGGTGTTGATAAAGGGTTTGATGAAGATGACCGGCATGCCTCAGAGTCAGGCCAGGGCATTTCATCTGCAGTGGCCTCTTCAACCTCAAGGAAAGATTTAAATTGATTGTGACAGGTCTCCAGGTCAGTCAAGGTACTCTTGCCCAGGGCATGACTTATCATTTCATTTGATGAAGATAATATATCTTTCCCAAAATCTTCATCTGCAAAGTGGAAGCTGTGCTTCACAAGGTCACCTGGCAAAGGGCTTTGTGTCTCTTCCAAATGAGAAGAGATGTGCTCTTCTGCAGCACCAGACTTCTGCTCCTGGTTCTCATTTGAAGAGAGAGTGGGTTTGGTCTGATTTACATCTGGATTTGATATGTCAGGACTGAAATTATCAAAGTTATTTTGTGGGCTGGGCATTTGAGGAGGCTGTAGGTGCTTGGATTTGGATTCATTTTGCATTTGGCTGTTGGGTGCTTTAGTGCCCTCTTCCTTTATAGCTGGGACATCACTATAATTTTTGCTAGAAGTAGAGGGTATTTTATCTTCGTTGTGGTAATTCACTTCTTTGGCTTCCTCAGAATGTCTGCCTCTTAAACCTGGTGTCTCTTTATGAACTATTGGTGGCCTTCTACCAGAAGCTGGTGTTAGGACAGTTAGCATCTGATCCTCCATTGGAGGCTCAACTTCACACAATGCTTGAACTTCTGGGGGGTGAAATGGCAGAATATTTTCCAGTGCTTTGTGCTCTGGAAAATGTTTTTGGCCTGCAAAGAAAGGGTCCACCTCTGGCTCTGTGAGCACTGTGTCAGCTTCCTCTGAACTGTATACATACATGGTTATTTCAGGAATCTCAACCATTTTAGTATCCTGAAGACTTTGTTCATGAGATCGTTCAGCTGTGCCAGAATAAGGTGGATTAGAAGGTGAGATGTCTTCCTTAACATGTTGCACAGCATCGGTAACCCCCAACAGTGAAGATGTATCAGGCCCAGATGTCATGTTGTTCCTGTCGCTACCTGGACTGTATTCAGATGAGGGAGGAATGCAGTCTGCAAGAGCTTTGTTTTCACAGGTAGCAGAAGAGCTATCTAGATCAGGGTTAAAGTTGGGTCCTTGCTTTGTGGAATCTATTTTAGCCTCAGCATTATCTTTTGCATCAGACATGGCCTTGGGTGCAACCAATAACTCTTCTTTGTCCTCTCTGTCTGTGAAATACCTCTGCAGTATTTCTTCGCCAGGCTCTCTGTCAGACCCCACCTTTTCCTTCAGTGGTGTGTCACGACCAAAAGGCTTCTTGGCAGCATTATTTTTTGACCAGCTCCAGGGATGGTTGATTTTGGTAGTGATGCTGAATTTGGGCACTGGGACTGTGGAGCACACTAAATATTGGGACTCTGGGCTGTTTATACCCGTGGCTGTCATTGCTGCCGTGCGCAGCACTCTGACCTCTGGCTTACGAATAGTTTTTCTGCTTGGGAAGTTTTTCACCTTTTTCTCACCTTTGCGCAAAAGTGATGCTTTCACCTCTGCGGCTGAGCAGAGAGCACTTTGTTCAAACTGCTCCTTCAGTTTGGACAGGACTGAACTCCTGTTGACTATCTTTGGCAAACCGCTGTTTGGCCCCTTCTTTTTCCAGCTGGGAGTCTTCTCCTTGGCTTCTTTTTCTTCGGCAGCTAAAAATTTCTTCAGGATGTTCTTCACCGTGTTTTTCCCACTGGCGCTGCTCCACCTGGCCCTCTCACTGGCCGCTGTATCTGCATCCTCCTCTGCTGCTTTTCCATCTCCTTTCCTGTCTCTGTTACCAGCCCTGCTCATCCACAGCTTCTCTTTAATGACCAGTTTGCCGACTTCTCTTCTTTTCTTGGTGTATGGCTCACGATTGTTGTTTAGAAATCTGGACCGCAATAGCTGAAACCTGGTCGGATACTGGCCCCTGTTTGGACCTGGACATGGCTGGTTATAACTCACCTTGTTTTCTTTACCTTCTGCCCATTTTGTCCTCTTGCTGCTGAGCTGGGGATCGCTGGCTGCGAGCTCGGTGACGTACAGCAGAAGGCTGCTGAGAACAGCAAAGGCCCCTTGCTCTGTTGCCATCCTATTGAGCTTCTTCTTCAGCACCAAAGGGTCTACCAGCATCTTATCATCTCCACAAAAGTGCGTGCTTTTGGTGCTGCGCAAGAGAAAACACGAATGTTCTTTTCAAGTCATCAACATTGCCGCTACCTCCTTATTTTGCCTTATTGGCATGCTGCCATGCATAAAATGGAAAAAAATACTTTGATTTACAACTTCTCAAGAGAGTTGTCATTAGTGGCCTGTTAAAAAGCATGCAAAGTGCTTTACAAGCTTCGTGAGGCACGGTGTAGCGGGCGCGTGCAGGGTTTCACCTGGTCCCACACAGCACTGTTGGCTCTTTCTTCTGCGTTTTGTGGTCAGTGGAAGCACTTAGGGGAGCAAGCAATGCTAGTCAGGGTTTCTGCATCTCCTCTGTGCCACTCCTTACTCATGTAGTATTACCATGTCCTAATGCAAGGGCAATATTGAAGTTATTTTCCTATCCTGCTAGGTAAAGTGCCAGCAAAGTTAAATATAATGAGTACACATTTAGCAGAAGAACATGGTTCTGCCTCTGGGTTATAAGAATAGACTCAAACCGTTAAAATATCAAGGCTGAGGAACCCAAATATGCCACTGATTGTTCTTGCTATGGGTACAGATTAGAAGTCAGTAGGTACCTCTCCAGAATTAAAAAAACCCATAGGATTTGCATGATTTGCTTTTTGACTGCATTCAAAGCCTACATCAGGACTATGCTCTTAAATCCGCTTTGTGAAGCGTAGCACCACCACATCAAACCTGGCAATGTCCCTTGACTACAACTCCCTTTAATCTGGACTAAGAAGGCTGATATGTTGGACCTACACCAAACCTGTCAGAGTCCCTTGACTACAGCCCCCTTTAATCTGGAGCAAGAAGACTGATATGTTGGACCTACACTTGGGTTTGAAGAATCAGACCCTTGGACAGCTGGGGATTTAGGCAATGCTTTAATTGGTGTGGATCAGTTACTAAATAAAATACTGAACTCAGCACAAAAGCTGGAGCGTGAAGTCAATAACAATAGATGGATCTAGGAGGGAAAAAATCCAAGAGGTGTCGGCTTTCTGACACCATGAAAAACTGGAAGGTTACTTCACCATGTAGTGAAATAGCTTCATGCACAGCATGCAGCCTGAATACCATGAGGGGATTACTTTTTATGAGCAGAAGTGGAATAAAAAATTCTTTAAATTAAGCCCACATGTAGAAAATGAAGGAAGACTGCAAAGAGGCTCATACTTCGGGGAGTGTCAGCCTCAAAAGGCTGGAGAAGGCCCATCTGTGCCCCAGCAGCTGGTACCCCACGAACTCTGAAAGAAATTGGACCCAGCCCCCCACTGTGATATTACAGGGGATGTTTGCAAAGTGGGGGGCTGGTCCTCATGCAGTCCGGATAGTGACATTTAGATTCCACTTGGCTCCATTTCAAGTGCACATATCGAAAATTACATCCCTCAGCAGCAGGATGAGTTTGCCATCTTGAGTGGAAGAAGGTCTATTTATAATGACTTTGTAGATATTTTTAAAGGCCAATAAAAGAATAAAGCATGACAACTGGCCTATGTCTAATGTGACAATTCTTCATAGGTTTTGATTGGGAATAACCATATTTCAGCATAGCACAGGTGCACCCTCCCACTTACACAGTGTGGTAACATCTGTCCTTTCCCTTACTGAGCTGACCACAGCCAAGGAAGAACGGCTGCTACGTGTTAAACCAAGATCCCTGTTTGTCACAACTACAGGGGTTTTCAGAAGAAAGAGAAAAAACAGAATTCAGGGTATAATTGAGCCTAAAAATATCCTGGTTCACCTTCCCTCCTATAGCCAGTTTGCTGATATTTTGACTGAAACCTTGCCATGGCAAAAGATCACTCTTCTCCTCCCTAAGAAGTGCCTGGTGTATTCAGAAACACACATTAGACTGTCTCAACCAGGGTGATTCAGGGGTGTCTCTGATCTCTCAGCACAACAGTGGAACCATATGCTCTGCTTAACTCTCCCTTCTGGACTACTTTGGATACAATAAACGTCCACAGAAAAATATGGAGTACTCCTGCTTTCAGTGGGTCAGCACAGCCATACTATTGACTGTGAAAGGAAGAAGATCAGATCCTCTTTACTATGAGGATTCAAGGTAATTAAGAGCTTATGGGCTATAAAATTCAATCAGCTTCATTAAAATATATTACTAGTGAGCTCGGTTCAGAGTTTTCCTCTTTTGGTAAAATATATGTTGGAGCATTCTTATAGGATGCCTTCTGAAATGTAGCATTTGTGAGAACACTGCATTGTCTCAAGTACCAAGACATGTTGCATGGATTGAGTGCTTGATCCACATTCACCAGCAAGCAGCAGCATCATGTGAGCAAACAGATATGGCACCTTTAGGGCATCTGTGGGTCTTCCAAGATGTTTACACCTGCAAACCAGCATCATGACTGTGTAAATCTGAAATGCATTCTGTGCAAAGGCTGTAGTACAATGACACTAAATTCTGAGGCCACCACAGAAAATGTGGATAGTGATGAGATTGTGTCTTCCCAATGTTTGGAAAACACCATGCTTCTGCACTGGTGATGGAGGGCAAAGGTGGAGAGTTTCTGAGGCTTGGGAGCATGACCACAATTTTCAACTGGCCAAGACGTCATTCCTAGTATTTCTTCACCATCTTTTCCCAAGTTTCATCCTGCTGTTCTTAAACTATGTGACCTATAAATGACATATAGTCCCCTCTATATCAACTATAGATAGTCAACTCTAGTTCCACTTATGGTTGGGAGGAACCAAGTGGGTAACCCCAATGCCCAAGAAAAAAACCCATGCCAGCAAAATTCACTTCCCGTGAGATGACAAGGCAGATACTTGAGCTCCTCCCTTATGCTGTGAAATGGCCTAACATGGACTTCAGTCTCCTTGGCCTTCTCCTCCCCTGAAGACACTGTTTTTCACTGTTTTTAATGTGCATGTTGCTGCCTCGGGGTGCTGCTGGTTTCTCGAAATGCTACTGCATCCTTTTCAGTGTCTGGAGAACAGACTGCTTGGACTTCCAGAGGAGGCAAGGCCACCTGCAAAAGGTTCCTGTCTTCTTGGCCCACAAATAATTAAGATGCATGAGACAGGCAGCTTAGTTATTTATTTATAGGTTCTTTGGTAACACTTATCATGGTAGCATCAGGGTGGCAACAGGCTGATATGCTAACGGGCAGCAATGCAATCCTATCCTGCTGGCTGGCCCAGACCAGGGAAACTTCGGCAGCATCCACCGTCATGCCATGGAGTGGGGGAAAGCCAACAGGCTGTGAAAGGGGGAGAGCTCCAGCTCCTCGCCTGCCTGCACCCCTGCACCCTCCTGTGCCAAGACACTCCTGCCTTTCTTCTCTGTTAGGGCTCTGGAGGCTGCTGAGGCATCCCAACTCTGCATGGTGTTTGGTTCAAAGACCTGCTCATAGCTAAGGAATTTACCCCATGCAGTGCAATAGGCTTGGGGCAGAGTAGCTAGAAGACTGTGAGGAAGAAAAGGACCTGGCAGTGTTGGTTGATGCTCATCTGAACATGAGCCAACGGTGTGCTCAGGTGGCCAAGAAGACCAATGGCATCCTGGCCTGCATCAGGAATAGTGTAGCCAGCAGGAGCAGGGAGGTGGTCATCCCCCTGTACTCAGCTCTGGTGAAGCCACACCTCCAGTACTGTGTTCAGTTTTGGGCCCCTCACTCTAAGAAAGACATCAAGGCCCTAGAACATGTCCAGAGAAGGGCAACAAAACTGGTGAGGGGTCTGGAGCACAAGTCCTATGCGGAACAGCTGAGGGAGCTGGGAGTGTTTCGTCTGGAGAAGAGGAGGCTCAAGGGAGACCTCATCATGCTCTACAACTTCCTGAAGGGAGGTTGTGAAGAGGAGGGGGTTGGCCTCTTCTCCCAGATAACTAATGATAGGACTCAAGGGAATGGCCAAAAGTTGCACCAGGGAAGATTTAGATTAGATGTCAGGAAAAACTATTTCTCCCAAAGAGTGGCCAGGCACTAGAATGTCCTGCCCAAGGAGGTGGTGGAGTCACCGTCCCTGGTGGTGTTCAAGCAGCATCTGGACGAGGTGCTACAAAGCATGATTTAGTAGATTAGTGGGTAGTATTGGTGACACGAGGATGGCTGGACTAGATGATCTTGCAGGTCCTTTCCAACCTTGTATTTCTGTGATTCTATGATTCTATAATTCTAATGCAACCAGGAACAGCTCTGCTCTCTTAGACCAATGCACAGGCCTTTTTAGTGTAGTCACTGAAATAATGGCTAACACACTTCTAGCCTCAACAACTGCAGAATTGGTGCTTTACAAGTCCAGTCTTTGAGAACCACCTTTTAAGTTAGTCTATTTCTGAAACAAACTTGGTCCTCCTCAGCCTGGATAAAAGGTAAAGTGGGAATAGTTATGAACTCTCTTCTTTTTGGGCGTGTGTGATTCTTTTTTTCTAAAGGAAGAGGAAAGGCCGAAGTACTGGAGAAAATCCTACCTTATGCAGGATGTGTTCTTCTCTCTTCTCTATCGCTGCATTTATTACAGATATGCTAGAAGCATTCTAAACTAGAAGGAATGTTTTTGGAAAGTCTTGGTATTCTCTTAAATCAAAAGCTACTGACACAAATACTCCTTTTGGTTTAACGTATCTCCAAAGCAAACAAGAGAGCACCTTGCGAAGCTGCAAAGAGAAAACATGCTCAAAGAGTGTTTGAAGTAGCTCATAGTATGGCAAATCTTTTCATAAGGATATTGTCATGCAGACTGCTATTCAGAACGACAAGTATCACGTGCTCCTCTTTCTGCCACATAGCATCCCAGTGACGATTCCAACAATTGTTTATATGGAAAAAAGGGGTAGGAAAGTACTCCTGTATTTTTAGCTATCTTTTTAAAATGCAGTTCAGCAGCTGGAGATAGATAGGAGAAACCAACACCACGTAGGCAGTTACTCGGGCTGAAGATTAGAAAGTGCTATGTAAATTTATGTGGTAAAATATAAGGTTAAGCACCAGTGAAAAATTCTACCCTCACTTCTTCTGTGTCATTTCATTGAGGATTCCAGATTTGTGCCTGTGCTGCTGCAGGTGCATCAGAATTTCCTTCACCAAGGTCTACTCTTTACTTTGCTGTATGCAATTTTTAACTAATTTGTAGTTTTTTGGTTTTCTTGAAAAATAAAAGGTAAATAGAAGAAATTAAAAGAAAAGGAAAGTGGAGAAAAGAAGAAAAGAGTAGAGAAAAAGAGAAAGGGAAAGGGAAAGGAAAAGGAAAAGGAAAAGGAAAACGAAAAGGAAAATAAGAAGAAAAAGAAAGAGAAAAAGAGAAAAAGAAAGAGAAAAAGAAGAAGAAAAATAAGAAGAAAAATAAGAAGAAAAATAAGAAGAAAAATAAAAATAAGAAGAAAAATAAAAAAATAAAAATAAAA
>VZTM01008719.1:3239-32900 GCA_013400555.1 Jacana jacana
ACCAACCAAGAGGAGAACAGCAGTGAACTGAGTGATTAGAATATACAAAAGGATTTTTCCTTTCCAAAATAAGTGAGACACAGCAGATAGAGATAGAAAGAGGTTAATATTAAGGGCAATTTGCACAGAAAATTTAAACATACCAATATTATCACCAAGAAAATAAATAAAAACATAAAATTTTGCAAGTCAACATCCACCCCTCCACTCCCAAAAGACAAACAAGCAATCAAGATATTAACTCACTCGGTCAAAGCCACAATGCTACCTAAAACAGCAATAAGGCAACTTTCTGCTTTGATTTATTAGAGAACAACACGCATGAAAAGAGAAACACAAGCCTCCCTCCCTTACCTCCCCTCAGGAAAGATAGTGTGATTTTTGCAGTTCAAATCTCATTCTGAAACTAAAGCCTAATAAAGAAAATTTGACATTNCTCAGTTGAAAACATGTTTCTAGTAGCTAAGAAGTCCCCACATCTTCACAGGCAATATTCATCTCAGAGCAGACACCCACAAATTTGTTACACTCAGAGAGCATTTAATGAGTGCTTCCATATTGACCACTGCAGATAAAAATGCAATTAGAAAAAAGATGTTTTCTTGGAGTCTTAACTGACTTAACTGACTAATCCTACTTTGAACCACTTGACTACTAAAACAAGTACATGTAGAGCTAAATAGTCAACAACCAAGACTAACACCAATGATTAAAAAAAATAAACAAATTGCAAAGCAATCACTGAAAAGTATGAGTTTCCTTTTAACACCTTCTGGTAAGCATGAAAATGAGGCATACGTTCCCCACATAGCCCTAGATGTTGCAAAGGGCACAACAAAGAACTGAAGAGGCAACGCGCTTTAGTGACACAGGGAGATGGCAAATTCTTGGAAAACAAATGCTCTTCTGATAAAGTTGACCACATGAGGAAAGAAGTGAGAACATCTCAAAAAAGTGCTACCAAAAAAAAAGAGGAGGAATTCAAAAATACCTTTTAAATACTTATTAAAAATAAGCAAGGTGATTCAAACTCTATGTTCAGCAGTAACACCAACTAAAGGTAAAACAGATCACTACTAGAACAATCCGCCAGTATCGGCAAACATCAAAATTACAGAAACATTGAAAAAGAAGTACTCTAAAAGGCTCAGAAGACATCCATGGTATTTACTGAATTCAGCAACATGGAAGTCTACATTCCTTAACCTTCAAACAAAAGCTGCAACATTCAACTCAAATGCAGGCTTTGCAATCATTTTCAGAGAGCAGGATTTTTGCCATCATCCTAGATAGGACACCAGATGCCTTCAGGAATACCACTTAAGAAAGCCAGTAAATAAAAATAAGATCATTCTTGAAAATACCAGACAAGTGACAGTCTTCCCAGCCAGAAGCAGAAAGCATCAGACACCAATAGATCTCACACAGAAAAACAATCTAAAACTCAAGAAGGGGAAAGAAAAAGGAAGACGAAGTGAAGGAAGAGATGCAGGTGCTTAACAAAAACATGAACAACCCATGAGCAATCATGTTCAGTAAGAAGGGCAAAATTGTCCACACAAGCATGACGGAACAGATTAAAGAGGCAACGGACAGCAAACAAAAAGAAGAGAAACCAGTTTCCGCACAGACACGTGCGGAAGAGAAAATATCCAAAGCTGACACTTCCCAATAGCAGATACAGTTTAACCCTCATCTACGCCGAGAAACTGAAAGTAAGACTTTGTTCCTTCCTCTTTCTGTGATTCATTATCTGAAATCATGTAAATCTTCTAATCACACTGGGATATAAAACAGGTGTCTTCACTAAAGAATTTAAAGGCTTAATGCCTGTTTAAAGGATGACATCACAGCGCGATCAAAATCCATATCAGGAGGCAGGAGATCAAATTCTTACTAGCAGATCTGCCACAAACCTGTCTTGTAACAAATAAATTTCATTTTCTCTGTGTCCTAGTTCCTTCCTTCTCTTGGTTATTTCAGCTGTATGCCTCATGCTTAGACTTACCACACATCTTACACGCCACGTTAGTACAAGTACACTGTTTCTACTAAATTTCAGGCAAGAAAGCCTAATACCTACCAAAGCTCCAAGCGCGCTTTCAAGCCATCCCCTCCTTTTCCCCAGCAATCAGATTTCTACACTTTGATCCTGCTTCTGTACACTTGCAATTGTCTCACTGCAAGCAGTGAAACTCACCATTTGAGCTACACTTGACAAGTGGGAAAAACTTAACCCTGACACAATGGACCTTCATTAATAACCACTCTAATACTAGCTTCCTATTCCAGATTTGTGTGGGATTCATGGAGGCTCTTTAACAAACTCCCTTTGAAACACTATACCAAGAAGGGTGGGTATTTGAAAGTTAACATAAAAATCAGTAAGGTTAAGTACTAAACATAACAGAGTCTAGCAATATGAAATTCCATCAAGAAATACCAGGTAATCATTGCGATACCTTCATTTTGACATGTTTAAAAAAAAAAAAAAAAAAAAAAAAAGCACAGTTACTGCAGCAACTAAGTCTTGGCAAGTGACAAAGGCACAGATCCCACTAATTGTCTCTAAAGTGAATTTTATTTCCTTGTTTGACACAAGCACAGCAAGGCATTCACCAGCACTGTACCTGTATAACTACCCAACTAGCAGCTGGGGATCAAAAAGCTTCCTGCCCCCAACCCAGTAAAAACCAGCACAAACAGCCTCTCAGCTAGTTACTTCCATAAGTCAGGTACATCATCTCACTGCTATCTAAATGCTGCCCTCACACTCAAAGGCAAGAGAGTACTTTTTACAGAAACTCTCCTTTGAGCTGTACGCTACGTAACCCATAGCCCTGGTCAGATCAGCAAAGAGCAATAAACAGGAAGAACAAAAAGATAAGCTGCCAACACATTTGCTCTGTTGCACACTCACATGCTGTGATCAGGAGGAGAAAACAGCTCTCAGGAAAGCTCTGCCACAGTGTGAAATAATGTCCCCTTGCCACTCCTAGAAGCACACAGCTAAAAAGGAACAGGGCCTCAAAAGCACTGCCTTCTGCACACTGGCATCAGTCACCCTACAATACAAATAGCCCCTGTCCCAGTCAACGCCAGATCTCCCAGCTAGAGGAAGTTAACGTATCTTATAAAGGGAAAGCACACCTCACAGTAGGGCTCAGCACATCCCACAACTGACTACCCGCTCCCCGAAATGAAGTGGTGCTCCCATTGCACACCTTTTCCTCACCACCAAGGGCCTGAACAGATCACAGCTGGGAAGCTTCAAAGCTGTTAACACACCCCACCATATCAGAGTGATGGCTTTCATCCAGTGCTATGGGTATTAGCTGTCACCGCAACCAGAGTTTTGACTCTCAAATGTTAAAGTAGTGAAACAGCAGAGAGAGCAGGTAACCACTTACATCTCAGGAAAATGGTGGTGTTGCTGAAGAGAATTTTTCCAAAGTTAAACTTCTTCCCCTGCAAAGGCACAAAAAATGAAAAGGTATTAGTGGGCTTAATGTCACCAACCTTAAATAAACATCATCTCCAACTCAGAGTTTTAAGTTAATACAGCAATGAAAACGAATGCCAACTCAGGAGCCAGCCTTACTGGATTTTCCAGTCATGCTTCACCACCCCTTCAACCCACTCTGAAAGACAGCTTGGGAGGCTTGGGGCTTTTTGTTCTGCAAAACTGAATTAATTTCATCACCATTTGTTGAAATAATTAGCATTTTCTTGCTAACGAGAAGGTCTGGACTATCCAACACCGAAAAAAAATAAATTGTTCCAATAAGCAACAGGCGTGTTCACTGTGATCCTTGAATTTTGTTCCTGAAGCTCAACAGTGTCATGGAAAAAGTACATTACTCCCTTCCACAGCCTGGTAAAGGCAAGTTTAACGCGAGGCCAAAGAGCTTTTCTCCTCACAACTTCAAACACGCACAGAACAACACAAGTGCCGGAAATCCCTTCACCTTCCCGGAGGCCCGCATCTCTTCTCCCTTCAGCCTTCCAGGGGCTCAACTTTCCCGACGCTAGGCCCCAGCCCAGCCGCACGGGGGGCGCCGGGCACCCTCTCCCCACAGAGACCAGGCCCTAGCCGGGGAGGCCGCCTCCCTCCCCACAGATCGTACAGCAGCCGCGCTCCCTCCACCGCCGACGCGCCAAAAGGCACACAAGCCTGGCTGAGGGGCCCCGGCAGCGGGGCAGGAGGGGCGACTCGGGCGGAGACCGCAGCACAGGCCCTCCAGCGGACACCCGAGCCGTTCCCCCCTTCCTCCTCCCAAGGAGGGCGAGGAGAGCAGCAGCAGCAGCGGCGGCGGCCTCCCACCCCCGCCACGCACTCGTACGCTCCGACCGCCACCACAGCCGGCTGACCCAGCGGCTGAGGGCCGAGAACACCCTACCGCAGCACCCCGGTCGCCCCCCGCTCCGCACTCACCATCAGTACCGGGAGCCGCCATTTGGAACGCTGCCCGGCGCCCACCGCGCCCACCAGTAGCAGCACGGCCAGCAGCCGCAGCAGGACGGCCTCAGGCCGTCGCCGACACCCCCCCAAACGCGGCGCCCCCGTCNGCACTCCCCAGGCTGCCGCCGCTCCCTCAGGGGAGCTCGCCAGGCCCTGCCGCCGCGGGCGGGCGGTCGCTCCTCTCCCCGCCATGGAGGTTATCACGCCGGGGGAAGTCAGGTAGCGGCTTCATGGCCGGCCCTCTCCTCCCTCCCGGGGAGTGTTGCCGGGGTGGCTGCACAGTTTTCCGCGGGGAGCAGCGTGGGGCCCAGCAAGGGCCCAGAGCCGGCCGCGGGAAGGCGTGATGGGGCGGTGCGGTCCCCGCCGCTCCCCAAAGGGCAGACCCTCCCTGCCCGCCTGGCCGCGGACGGGGGCCGGAGAGCACGGTAGTTGGGATGCGGGCTGCACTGATGGAAGGTGGTCCGGTTAAATACAGGGTGTTAAATACCGAAAGGGGATGAGTATCTATAGGCAAAAGTGGGAAGGGTTAAATGGCCTAAATATGTGGTTACCGTGAGGTCTTTAATAATAATCCGGGTCTGTTAATATTGTTTCACAGTAATTGTGACCAAGTCTTCATGACTGCCATCTGCATTTTATAGATCACATAGAAGTGTTGTGTAAGCATAAGCTTTTTGTCTGCCAGCACTAATATTCTCTTCAATGTGTGTTGGAACTCCACATGTTCTGGAGGGTATTTTGGTGATAGGCGCTACTGTCAGACCATTTTTTCAGGCAAGCCAAAAATTTACAGTTATCTGATGGATCTAAAAGTTATCTCAAGCCTCAAGATGACATAGAGCTGTTAGCAGGGCTATCGGAAGCCTTCCTCCCCTGTTGGTCCCACTGCAGGCAGAAGAGAAGGGTGTAGGGTTTCTCCTTTTCTGCCAATGTTGCCTCCCTCTCCATTCTTACTACTGGAAGATAATGTTTGACTGCATGGACTGCAGAGAGATCTGTCTACCAAGAACTCACTCATGCTGAAATTCAGCTCTGTTAGTCGCAGATTCCATTGTCTGCAGTCTTTTTATCCCTTACCCCACTGAAGGAGGACTCCCATCATCTGGTTATTCAGCAGGTGTTTGGTGAACACATAAACATTCTCTTTATCTGCTCTTTCTAGTGTCCAAGATGAGGCTGTGGACAAAAGCACCTTTAAGAAATGCAACCAGATTGCTTTTTACAGGTAAAAAGAAGAATTACAGTGTAGGTTGGTTGTTTGTTGTTTTAAACTAGTAATCTTAAAAGATAGAGGAAGCAGGTTTTGATTTTTGATCACAGCAAGTCTAGTACTTTTAAGATTTGTCTTTCAAATAGAGTGTTCCACTCACCTGTCAGCAAGCAATAATCAGCATATTTTAAAAGGTAGACTTTTACATCCAGAACCTCTTCTGTTAAAATTCAAACGAGTCAGTCCTCCCATCTGGCAAAGCCCCAGCAGTATTTTAACTATAGGTACACTCAGATACAGCTTGTTTTTTTGATGTGGATATTTCTTGAATATGTGTAGTTCAAAACAACAGAATTCTCAGTAGAAGCCATTAGTCTGTGACTGTAGCATACATGATTACAGTCCTGTTGAACCTTTGCCAGAATTCAGCATCTAATCTAAATTCCAGCACGTTAGTCTCTTAAAGCTAACCTTAGGCTAAGATCCTTCTCATCCCATTTCTAACTGAGATAGCTTTCCTCTACTTTTTTCCTCCTATCCTCCATTGCTGCCCAAGAGAAAGGAATGATTACCCAGTGTTACACCAGTTAGTCACTGCCGTACTGGGTTACAGTCTCAGATAACCATTTCTGTTCTGCAGGAAATTATGTTCAGAAAACCCCAAATAACATTTTTACCAATGGGAGAAGGACTTCTTCCTCTTTTCACACCAACCCTTTCTAGCATACCACCATTTTAACTTAACACATCTCATTTCTCAGCAGGGCATTGCCACACATTGGCAAACATCAGATTCTGCCTTTGCTTTGCTTTTACAGAATCACAGAATGATAATGGGGTTGGAAGGGATCTCTGGAGATCATCTAGTCCAACTCCCATGCCATAGCAATTCCTCCTAGAAAAGGTAGCATGGGAACTTGTCCAGGTGGGTTTTGAACGTCTCCAGAGTTGGAGACTCCACCACCTCTCTGGGCAGCCTGTTCCGGTGCTCTGCCACCCTCAAAGTGAAGAAGTTCCTCCTTGTGTAGATGGAACTTCTGATTTACAAGTTTGTGCCCGTTTCCTCTTGACCTCTCACTGGGCACCACTGAAAAAAGACTGGCCCCTTCCTCTTGACACCCACCCTTTTTAAAATAAACCATTTATCTGATTGCTCGTATTTGTGCAATATCTGTTTGGTTTGCAAGGAAACAAAGTTTACTAATGAGGAAGCTTCCCTTTAAGGTAGCCTCCAAAACACTTACTTATCTTCAAATAGTTCCTAAAACCTGGGCTCAGCAAGGAGCATTCTACAGACAGTTGAAAGAGCCTCTGTCCTAAAAGAGCCAAAAGCTGTAGTTGAAACTGTATCAGCAGACTTGTTGAAAAACAAATTCCTTAGTGCATATTCAGGAGGTTACAAATTACAAACATAAACTGCTTCATCATCACGGAAGATAGAAGCTGTTCATCAAGGGGTTGCAGACCAAGTAGGGATATAAGACAGAAAATGAAAAGCAGATTATTCAGCTGAAATTTCTGGGATCATGGAAAGAAGAATTAACTGGACAACTGAGAAGTTAGTTAGACACTTGAATTAAGACTAGTATTGTTTAAAAAAGCCTAGAGTGGTGATGGGTGACCAAACCCGTCTAATATCTCATTCATAAACATGTACATGTGCTCAGAATTATATTCCTTCTTTTTCCCCTTGACTTGAAGTGCTAGTAATAATTGTATTTGAAAAAATCAAGACAAAATTACGTAAATAATTCTAACAATATTGTGTCCCTCTCTGTGATATAAGCCACAACAATTAGGGAGACTAAAAATAATTTTCTGTCTTGACAGGCGTCAGAAACTTTTACCTCCTGGAAAATCCTTGTATCGAGCACTGTTGGATTCAGTCACATTAAGTGATGAAAATGTCAAATTCCAAATTATTCATGAGGAAAATAAGGTAAGATCCCACCTAGCATAAGAGGGTGCTTACAGAAAAAGGAGTGAATATTATCAACAAGTCTGATAACTGCCCGTTTTGAGATTCTTCAATAATAGATATTTAAGATATGATACAAATTATCAGCCTAAAGATGTCCTTTCCAGTCAGTATTTATTTGACAGATTGAGGCTGTGCAAGGAGAGCAAGTGTTTTAAGGAACTTAAAAAAAGGAAATCTTTAACGATTTTATGAAAAACCTGAATAGAATTCTTTTTATCTGGAAAAAAAAATGGTTTTACTTCAGATTTCTCTCCACTATTCCAAAATAGTAAATTCTTTTTCTGTTATGGAATAAGGCCTGTGTTCCTGCAGCACCTCCTAACCATACCTTTGTCTACCTGTGTTTTCTCAAAGGCAGGTTTTTGGGAAAAAGCAGTCTTCTTTGCATTTAAGAAGACAGCCAGGAAGAGGACTGTCTTATATTCATCTAAATTCTCTATTTCTCCAGTTTTTCTGTTTTTCAGCATAACAGCTGGCACATTCCCTCAGGGAACAGGCAACCTAACCTGTCCTCAGATTGTGGGAGTTTGGAACTACAGCTCTCTTCCATGCTCTAAGCATCACACGATGTAGATACTCTACATAAATATATTTCCTGCCTCTCCTGTTAATTTTGACCTTCTTTGCAGTCAACATAGAAAAAGGAGCCTTTTTTGTCTAGGTTTTAAGGTAGATGAAAGACTAATGGCTCCGTGGCTTCCTAAACTGTTTGAAGATTT
Organism: Jacana jacana; assembly: GCA_013400555.1. Classification (NCBI taxonomy): domain Eukaryota; kingdom Metazoa; phylum Chordata; class Aves; order Charadriiformes; family Jacanidae; genus Jacana; species Jacana jacana. Next base: position 11,612 of record VZTM01008719.1, read on the forward strand.
ATACATAGATGGCATAGTGTAAAACATTTCCTAGGAAGCAGGATCTGGAACTCCAGATGAATCTTTTCTCTCTTGCTTACTCTCCCTCTGGTGTAACAGGATTTTCATTCTTGCATGCCTTTGAAGAGAGCAGGACTAATTGGCTTCCAGGCAGAGGGAAGAGAGATCAGGGCAAAATTCTTCAGCCAGTTTTGCGTGTTACAGTAGGAGAGATTAAGTAAAGAAAAAACGGGGAAAAATGGGCTCATGGTGTTAGGGATCCTCCACAGAAGAAGAATAAGTCATTTTGTATGAGCTAGAACAGAGTGACTTCCCAGTTCCCTGAACTCTAAAATAGCAAGTTATGGCGGGTAGGGCAATATTATGCATTTTCTTGAGGTGTCTTTCTGACAGAGTTTGTCAGTGTCAGCACCACTGTGAATACTAGGGAACACAAAGCAATGACCTTACTAAAAGCCCACATCTCAGTAGTATCACACTCCTACATTGACAGCACAGTAGTGAAATTGTCCAGTCTTCAAGATCAGTGTATACTGCCCCCATTTTCCATGCTGTTTGTGGGGAGAGCTGCAAAATGCTAGACATCGGACACTTGAAAATAGAGTCCACTTAAAAAGAGTTGCTTCTTTAAAGGAGAGAAGTAGACTTAGCTGGTGTAAATTCATATGGATGATGATTGTTGCTCAGCAATGCTAAAGAACATTAAATCAGAAAGTAGGCATGTTTTCTTCCAGACAGTAAGTGTTTGATGATATTGAGTTGAAAAGTAAGTTGGTATTTTTTATCACTACCAGTTTATCTGCTTGTTTGCTTCCAGGTTCTTCTGCAAGTAGAAATTTGTGAAATAGAAGGCAATATTTTCAGGCTTAAAATTGATGAGGCATCTCCTCTCAGAGCAAGATACAAAGTCCCTGATGTTCTTATAAAGGAACCTGTCACCCAGAGGTAACTGATGAGAAGATGATTTAGCACCATAGTAACTTACACAGCTTCATTTGCAAGAGTGTTTTCCCTTCTCCCTCATTCATGCTACACTACAGCTATCTCTTTACAATACAAAATTGTTACAGGAACAGAAAATAAAAATGTGTGTGGTCAATTTACTTTCAAAAATTCTTATTGAATACACAGGAGAAAGTTTTGTTGTATACATATGAAACTTGAGGCTATTTGACCCCATCAGAAAATCAGCCTGCTCATTATGATGCATCATTTTTACCCAAGGCATTACCTGTTAACATGAAAGGAATGCAAACTCTGGATAGTTTTCATGGCAGTTCTGTAGCCACCTGTGGCACTCTGCAGTGAACCCTGAACACAGCATGTATTTCTGGCGTTCTTTGCCACAACATTAGCCTTGAGGTTTTTATAATGTATGCACATATCCCACATATCCTCAGCCCATCTTTTGTTTCAAATGGTTTAGTTATTTAGTGGGTTTCACATGCTGCTGATTCTTATGAAGTTGTTTCTTTTCACTTGCCAGACTCTTCATATCCCAGAAGGAGGCAGGTAATTTGGTGCTGTCAAGTGTAAATGAGGACTACAAAGTTCAAATCACAGCAAACCCCTTCCAGGCTGAGGTACAGTCCAAGGGGGAGACTGTTCTGAGCATGAATTCCAATGGCTTGTTATATTTTGAGCACCTACAAGCACCTCCCAGTGATAGGTACAGTATATGTCTGTCACATCATAGTATGTACTGATTATGTTGTAGCTGAAGATAATTCCATGGAACTGTAATTTCTGTGACAGAAGCTCTTATCTGTCTTCTGTTTTACTTCATGCCAGTAGGATAGATAGTGGAGCTTTATTGAAGAAATTCTAGATCAATTAACTGCAGACTATAATCCCTTGCAGCAGCCATGTGCAAAATGGTAACCTCATTTCTTGGCAAACTGTGTAAAACACTTTTCTTTTCTGGGAATGAGTAATGGTAGTATGAGGTAGATGAGGATGAGGTTTTGTCTCCTTTTATGACTAAACTTACTCTTTAGCTAAGTTTAATTCACCGTATAAACTCATGACATAAGATTTATTCAACTTACACTGTGCCATATAGCTGCAAGATTTTACTGGTCAGTCCCACTGTAAGATGCTGGCAGGGTGAGAAACCACAGTGGAGGACATGTGACTAGAAAAAGAGTATAGCAAGCATCTCTCCTAGAGAGCATTATTTCAAAAAATTTGATTAATGGAGCGCCTTTAACAGAAAATTACAAAGAAGTGCAGATCTTCTGGGTGGGTAAATTGATAACACTGATAGAAATAAATGTGAAGGGCCAAGAAATCAACCTAACTCAAATATGGAGTAAAGATTATTATAAGACATTGAATATTAACACGATTTGCCAGTTAGAGCTTCTATTACATACATTTTCAGAACGGTCAAGCACCAGCACTCTAATATAACGTGTAAGGCAGTTCATAATGCTATATGAATTTTCCACTTGAAATACCTCCTTATGTTAGCAATAAACTGATGGTTTCTATGGTTTTTGTTGGTTTGGGTTTTTTTCCAGTAGAAAACCCCCAGCAGAAAATCGGGAGACAGCAAGTGATTCCTCTAAGGTAATCCAGCTTTACTGCAATTCCAGCATGAATATTTTGTAGAAAAGAGAATTAGAATCACTTGTTCATGTCTTCTAGTACTATGTTTACAACCAGAGCCTAACTGCTTTTCAGTGAAATTCAAAATGGACTTGGTATTTCATATTGAGATATTTTGCAGATTCATTGTTGAATAAAGGTTTGTGTTTTTTACTGGGGCTGTAGAAGGCACCAGTCAGGTAGATTTAGCTCAAAAATGTTTTTTTTTCTTCCAAATCTAACAATTGAACTTCTTTCTCTTTTGTTCTCTCATTTGATTTGGAGTGTATGTGTGAAAGGGAGTTTGTGGTGATACTTGGTCATTTTCAAATTCCCTGTTCATTGCAAAGAGAATTTCAAAACAGTAAGACTCGATGATCCTTAAGGTCCCTTCCAAATCTAACAATTCTATGATGCTATGATTCTAACACAGTCCAAAAACGTGCCTCCACATACACTCATGCTTAATACAGAAACAAGATTCTGTCTGAAAGAAGACCAGGTTCTGGCAGTGCATAAAGGCACATACCAGTTTTGTGAGGAAGTAGAGTTAAGTCCTACGCTGCCTTCAGTGTGTCTGCTGTGTCGGATGCACACTTGTGTCTGAACTCCGAGTTCTGCCAGGGAGCGTGCTTGCCTTAGGGGAGTCACACAGCTGCAAGAGGCCACATCTGCTTATTCTGGATGAATGTCGAAAAGAAAACTTGGAAAGACACTACAAAAAAATGGAAATTTTGGGACAATGAATGGCAGGGCACAGGGCTCAAAATCAGAAGAAGGCTAAAAGAAGTATCAGTTACACACACAAGACTGGAGAGTCTGGAGAGGTTTTTTTGTTGTCTGACCCTTACTGGCTAGAGGAGTAGTTTGGTTTCTGTTTGTATAGGTTTTCCTGTTTGGTTGCATCCATGCAATCTTTCCATTTCATAATGATGTTCAACACCTGGAAGAAGAACGTTTTTTACAGTGAGAACAAACATTCACTGAAACAACCTCCCCAGGGACACTGTCCCCATCACTGGAGGTTTTCAAGATACAATTGGACAGGATGCTAGATCATCTCATTTAGGCTCCCTTTCCCACAAAAGGTTGGACCAGATGGGCTTTTGAGATCCCTTCCAGCCTATCGTTCTATGATTCTGTCCAAGACCTCAGGTATTACTTTTATGATGTAGCAGAGTGCATGTATGCTCCACTAGCATGTCAGTTCTTCTGTGTAAATTCCTGCATCAGGATCTGAATTGTGTTTTGGATTTATTTATATTAACCATATGTGGCAAAAAGCAGTTAACAATGTGCAAATCTCATGTGAATAAACATATTTTTCTTAGGAGAACATAGTATGAGCAGTCGTGTTTGCTAGGCTTAACTATTTCTCTTTATGCAGGAGAAACAAGAGGATCTTGGTCTCTGGCAAGAGAAATTTGGCCATTTCTTAGACATTAAAGCTCATGGTAAGTCTCAGTCTAGTTCTAAAAACAACTTTACTGCTTTGTAGATACCTGTGTTTATTCATATTTCGGTCTGCTTTCTGTTTAGGTCCTTAATGTTTATCAGTGTCTTGCCTGCTCCTTTTAACTTGCCTCTCAGATATCAGTGATGGGCAACAATTTTGACAAAGGTACTGGGAATATTCATTGGATTTCTGTTCAGGAGGGAACACGTTAAATGTGACCCATTTCATCAGCTCAGTCTATGCCATTTCTAACACAGCAAAGCCCTATCTGCATTGGCAGGTATATAATGCATTATTTCTTTTCCCCCCCCTTTTTTAGTATCAACTCATAACATTTGATTTCACTTGTAGCTTGTTCTCACAACGTATCAGAAATCATGATACCTAAACATTAATAATTGTCACAGCAAAAGTCTTTAAGTGGGTGATTACAGAAGGAAATACCGAGCAGTCTTAAAGCATAAGAAGAAGGTTATAGAAACATGTAGACCAGTAGCTCAAATACAATTTAAATTATTAATTACCAAAATTTGTGACCATCTGCTCTGTCCAGTTTTATTCCACATGAATTGAGTTGGTTAGCTTTGTCCATGACCACTATCATTCAGGCTTTTATAGTAACCAGCACTTCCCAGCAGCTGCAGGAGGGAGAGGAAAGTCTGAAAGAACTTCTTTTGGGCGACAGGAGCTTCTTCAATTCACATATAAGATGCATAGGGACAGGAAGCTGTTGCCCTTGTTGTTCATGCTGTACCTGATATATTAGGCCAGCATCATGTGTTGCAGCCATGCAGAACATCTGGAAGATCAATCAAGACTGATTTTAGAATCGTTCTGAATATACAGCAGATCAAACTAAACTTAATCAGAATTAAGACTATATTGCTTTAAGAATAAGATTGTTTCGAGCTGGCCAGACAGAAAAAAACCCGTTGTGTGTGTCTGTGAAGGTCAGGCTAGAAAACCACCTGGAATAGTGTGTGTAGAGGGATGTGGCTGAAAACAGTTGCGTTCTGTGAGAAGGCTCACGCTGTTTGGCAAAAACAGCTCTGAAACTAGCTCTATAAATATAGCTGTGTGTATGTGAATAAAGGCTGCTCATGTGAGAAGAGGTGCTTCTCATTCTGGTGTTGCTGCTTCTGCTTCTGCTTCTGCTTTTAGCATACAAATGTAACCTAATTAATCATTGCCAAAGTCATGTTTTTTCTGTTTCTTTGTGTTGGAGGAATAAAGTCCATACAGTCAGGCTCTGATCCTGAAGCCACAGCTTGTCAGTCTGCAGGATCTCTGGTCATCTGCCAAAAGTTGTTCTGGATTCAGTAATGTGACAAGATGATATCACTTCCAGAGGCTCTTGTGCATGCTATTCCCATGGCTTAAGCTGAAGAGAAGAGCAGTAGAGAACAGGCAACTCTGACTCTAAACTCCACTCTGCTGTACCACTGTGCTGCAAAGCTTGGCTTGTAGGTACTGGGATAGAAACAGGAGATAATTTTAAGCACTTTCACTACAGAACAAAGAAGTCATTCACTATTCCACGTATTTTTTTTCTATTGAAGTGATTGATTTTATCTTCTTAAGCAGATCGAAATCAGAATAAACACAATAAATTCTGTTTAAAGCATTACCATTATAGTACACAAGTAATGATGAAAGTGAGCCTGAAATCAAGTATGAAAGAGCTACTTATTAAAACCCGCTTTTCAATATTTTTTTTTCAGTTAGGTTGTTTGCACTGTTGCTTTCAGCTAAGCCTGAGAATGGGACTCTCTTATCTTCTCTTTGATTGTTACTCCCACAGGTCCTAGTTCTGTAGGCATGGACTTCTCCTTACATGGCTTTGAACATGTTTATGGAATACCACAACATGCAGAAGGACTTCTTCTCAAAAACACAAGGTAAAGGTGGCAGATTGACACTGAGAGCAGAATTGTTTTTGCAGAGGAGAGATAGAACATTTTCTTAACAATTTAAGGTGCACAACAGTTTGAGATATGTATATTAGGTAATGTATATTTTAGTTTAATGATACAGCAAGCCGAATCATAGCCCCTGTCCACATGGAGTAAGTTGTTCTGCTTTCTCTTTCCACAGTTTCATGAATGATTCTTTCTGTTCTCTTTCAATTTTCCATGCAGTTTCTTTCAGAATTACAGGGTTGGTCAGGAATGGTTTAAGTAGAGCTCTTGAAAGAGATACTCCATGGGAGGATGAGAGAGTCAGAATTCATATTTTAGGACTTAGAGCAAATTAGCAGTAGTCTCGCTGGCAGCAAAAACGTTGTTTGATTCAGATAGCTACAACCAAAGCAAAGAAGCAGTAGTCTAGGATGTCCACCTTTCAGCTCTGGATGCTAAAACAAAAGACCGTAATACAGAGTGTTCACTGAGTTCAGTGTAAAAGTGATAGAGCTAAAGCTGGCCCAGTGCAGGATGGTTACCTGTAACAAACACATCTGTCTGTTTCTCCTAGTGATGGCGATGCCTACCGGCTTTATAATTTGGATATCTTCGGCCACAAGATACATGACAAAATAGGCATTTATGGTTCCGTGCCCCTTCTCTTAGCACACAAGCCTGACAGAACTTCGGGGATCTTCTGGCTGAACTCTTCAGAAACGCTGGTGGATATTAGTACAAAGGCAGTACCTGAGGTGAGAGTTGCTCACTTTCTTCAGAATTTAATAATGAAAGAAAATGCTCCAGGACAGAGCCAACAGGAACATGACAATGTTATTGGAGATTTATCTTTTGCTCCCTAATTAAGAATTGTCCGTCTCTTCCTCCTGTCCTCTCTACAGCCAAATTTCTTGTATTAAACCACCAAAAATAACATTGTGTCATTACTCCTTTCAAGAGTCAAGTTACAGAATTTGTGTCTTAACAGGTCTACAGGGGACGGCAGAGAGGAAATATATATTTATATATATATAATGTTAGTGCTCCAAAAAAATCTACACAGGTGGATGTAGCAGGCAGATAAAAGGGTAGACAAAAATCTTGACAATCTCTTGGATTTGAGGAATTTTTCTGAGTTTTTCAATTATTAGAATTGCCCTTAATTTCTGACTAGCAGGCTCATTCTTCTATGGAATGTAATTGATCTTCAAGAAGAATAAAATGTTCAGGAAATTCACTAATTCAACACTTGAAACATAAAAATATTAATTCTGTTTAAAACTGAAATGGTGAAAAAAAGATCTTGTTTTATTCCAGCATTTTATTGCATGGTTAAAATTATTAATTTTCTTTATGATATAATATAGTTATGGCTGTTACTGAAAAATCCTGCAGAAAATGCATGGTCTTTAATTACAGAAAAGCTTTAATTACTTTGCCCCTCGTTACCTATTATTCCTCATTACCTATTACGCTGTATTTTGTAAGCAGAATGCAAGCTAAAGGATTTGTGAAGGATCTATAGGATTGAGCCAGCAATGTGCCCTTGTGGCCAAGAGGGCCAATGTTATTCTGGGCTGCATAGGGAGAAGTGTGGCCAGTAGACTGAGGGAGGTCATTCTCCCCCTCTGCGTTGCACTGTTGAGGCCATAACTGGAATACTGGATCCAGTTCTGCGCACCCCAATTCAAGAGAGAGAGGGAACTACTGGAGAGAGTCCAGCGTAAGACAACAAAGATGGTTAAGGGATTGGAGCATCTCCCTTATGAGGAAAGGCTGAGAGAGCTGGGACTCTAGCCTGGAGAAGAGAAGGCTGAGGGGAGACCTTATTAATGCTTAGAAGTATCTGAAGGGTGTGTTGAAGGAGGATGGAACTGGACTCTTTTTGGTGGTTCCCAGTGACAGGACAAGGGGCAATGGGCACAAGCTGGAACACAGAAAGTTCCATTCAAATATGAGGTAAAACTTCTTTACGGTGAGGGTGACAGAGCTCTGGAACAGGCTGCCCAGGGAGGTTGTGGTGGCCTCTTCTATGGAGACCTTCAAGACCCACCTGGATGCAGTTCCTGAGTGATGTGCTCTAGGCAATCCTGCTTTAGCAGGGGAGTTGGACTAGATCATCTCTAGAGGTCCCTTCCAACTCCGACAATTGCGTGATTCTGTGATTCCATGATATAAGAAAAGTTCAGTGTGCATTCCTAATACCTGCCAAGTATGTGTTAGTTTTGTGGGATTCTGTCTTTGCTCCTTCATTGAACAAAAGTTTGATAGAGAAAGAGAGATTCATTTTTACCTTGGTTTCTTTGAAAGCACAAGCCACCCGGATCTGCTGCAGAGAGAGCTAAGCAGAGAGCAGTGCCTCTCACCGATGTGTGCTGGATGTCAGAAAGTGGGATCATTGATGTTTTCCTGCTGATGGGACCCACTGCTTTTGATATCTTCAAGCAGTTTGCACAACTGACAGGTACTAACTCATCTAATTGGGGTCAGTACAGCACATGCAGCTGGGTGATTCTCTGAGGAGTTTGCTGTACCCACGAGTGGGTTAATGTTTACCTAGCCTCTTCCGTTCAGGAAGGCAATTGTTCCCAAACTGCAGATTGTAGAGCAAGGGCTGGTGCTTTGTGAAGGCAGGCCTCCGTCCCTTTTTTCCCTAGTGTCATGGTTACTGCTATCTGAGACTGCTCCCTTAGATGAAGAGAGGGGACACTGGGGGCTAAAACTGCCAGTTACTATCAAGACAGGCTGCCTTATAATGAGAAAAGACTGAAGTTACAGAGTAACATATCCTGGAGAGTAGAGAAGGAAGATAGGTAAATGTCCAGTGTGTCCATTAGGGAAAGGGCAGAGATGGCATGCAGATACAGGAAAGGAAAGAAGCAAGAGTCTCAGGAGGAGAATAAAAAACTGGAGGCAAGAGGACTAGCACTTTATGAAAACAAAATTCTTTATGTACTAAAGAGAATAAAAGCACAGAAACACCCCTGGTAGTTCTTTACTTCATTAGCAATGATTGTTTGCTGCACAATTGTTATGGAGAGAATGTGGTTCAGCTGAACAGGAATAGGAAAGTAGCCAGATCACAAAAGGATATTGCCAAGCAGATGTGCACACTCAGGAAGGTTTCCCAGCTCCCTTTGCCATATGCAAACATGTTTTATAATTTTAAAAATTCCTAACGTAGGAATTCTATTGCAATTTCCTTGTACTGCAGCACCCGTGGACCTGTTTGTACTACTCAGGTTCAAACAGTCACAGGAATTGCATTCTACTGATTAAAGTCTATGTAATTACATTAGTAACAGTTAAGCTCAGTGGGAATATTTTTACATGAGTAAAAATTAAAGAGTAAAATTATATTGGTTACTGGAATAACATTTCAGCATGATGGTACATCAAGCCTATTTTCAGTCTTGTATTATGAATACAGCCCTCTGGTTTCTGGCTGTTGAACCCATTGTGGGGTTTGATATTTCCAGAGTTCAGCCACTTAGGCATGGAGGACATGCTTTAGACTCAACTTAGGCCAACATTCCCTAGCTCCAGGTAGTTATGTATTAATCATGTTAACTTTTCTAGATCCGTAGATAAAATCCTGAAGGGCATTAACAATGTTACCTTCATCCATTTACTCTTCCTAGGCACTCAAGCCTTGCCTCCGCTTTTTTCTCTGGGCTACCATCAGTGCCGGTGGAATTACGAGGATGAGCAAGATGTGAAGGCAGTAGATGCTGGCTTTGATGAACACAGCATTCCTTATGATGTGATATGGCTGGACATAGAGCACACAGATGGCAAGAGATATTTCACTTGGGACAAAAAGAAATTCCAGAACCCGAAAAAGATGCAAGAACTTCTCAGGAAGAAAAAACGCAAGGTAAATAATATAGCAGGAAGAAAGAAAGAAAATATTTCTTTGTAGTGTGAAGCTACTTAGTCTAGCTTTAAGCAGAGCACTTCAGATGCTGGAAACAGTTTAAATGCAACAGAGTAAATGAGACTGTGTTGCAGTCTGCTTCCAGTGGGCAGACTGCAAGTTTCTTAATTCAGCTTCTTGTGCCATTTTATTATTTGGTAGTTTATTCTGTATCCTGGCCATCAGGCTAAGTTTGACCCATGTGAAGCTGTATCTTAAAGAAGCAGTCCAGTGCTGCCCTTGATGGGCACAGTAGAAAATCTTTCTACTTAACGTGAGCTTTTGCCATTGATAGCTGTTGTCCTTGCTTCAGCTTGTCTTTGGAGTGATAAGACTTTTTATTTTCTGCTTACACTAAGTGGGATTGCTTACAATAAACTAAATGGTTTTTTTCTTCTGGTCAAGTCTAGTATGATGTGCAGTCTGGTAGTTTAGTTAGTTTTTATTTCTGCTTCTAGAGCTAAAATATTTTCCCTGGAGTTGTAGAGGTGTTAAAATGTGCACAGTTAATAGGTAAAAGTTGCAGAATTGCTTAACGGTTTATCTTTGCCAAAAGTCAATGAACAGGGGACTGTTGCAGTAGCATTCAAGTTTTATAATCTCTTAGTTGAAGCTGTAGTACTTTCTCATCTTTAGAGCAAGGCAAAGTAACTGCAAAATACAATACCTGGATGTTTAAAAAACCTAAAACCTTCTGTTGCTGTTGCATGCTGTACAAACTGAGATATATTTAAATGTTGTAAGGCAAATTATTTTAAGCAGGGACATGAACTTGGCAGTCAGGTATTTTCCCATTCACAGCATACAGTAGTGTATTAAACATAGTGTTTTTAGCAAGTCTGGTGCTTGCTTATATCTGAAACCATGGGGGTTGGCCCTTATTTCACATGGGTAAACATAAATCCATGTCCTTGTAAATTCAGCTGTTGTACATAAGACTAGCACAGCTATACAAGCACTGGTAACTGGTTTCTAAAATCAATGATACAGTTAACTTCTTTACCTGAAGTGAACTTATTATCTGCCTTTTATCAAAAGTGAATTCTTCCTGGTTTATTTAGTTCAGTTGATGCTAATGATGTGTTTTGTTTTCTTATCCTGGCAGCTTGTCGTCATTGTAGATCCTCACATTAAAGTTGATCCCACATATACCCTTTATTCACAGGCAAAAGACAAGGGATATTTTGTGAAAGACAGAAATGGGCAAGATTTTGAGGGTATCTGTTGGCCAGGTAAAAAACCACTCTGTATCCACATTTCAAACTGTTTATTTTAAAAATTTTGCATAGTGGTTTAATTGGGACCCATTGAAGTGGAATTAAATTCTTACTTTGCCTTCATTTTTTGTAAATATTCACAATTTCTAATACTTTGTGGTTTCTTTGATATAGTCAACAATTGTCTCTGCAGATAGTCCCAGTGCCTAGAACTAAAAGAGTTGAATTTGTTGATCAGAACAGCCATCCCTCTTCTCAGCCTGTCTTGGGTAACAGAAATGCAGCCTGGTCTGTTGCAGTGAGCCCAGCTCACATAGGCTGGATGAAACTAAGTGAACCCTGATACTGAAGACTTTGATCCAATAATAACATAGTGATTTGACTTGTTATTTTTCATAAGGAAGTTTCATTGTGGGGAGGCAAAGGAGGTTGTCCCCCTTCTTAGCAGACAGAAAGCCCACAATCTTGGCAAAGGAACAAATAAGGGAAAAAGCAAGGATGCATTACAACTTCAAGTAGCATGGCAGGATGTAATTATTCAGCTTCTAAGTGACACTTTCCCATTGGAGCTCAAAATACCAGGGATGCTGTCTCTCCCTGGCTTCCTATTCATATCTGAACATATTTCAAATGCTAGCAGTCATCTTAAAATGGTGCTGAGTTTCATACCTCAAGAATCTATGTCTATTGCTCTGCAGAACATGGCAAGTGGTGCACTGAGTTCCAAGACAGTCTGGAACTTGCTTTTGAGCTTTTGTCTCAGAAACAATAGCAACCACAGTATTGCTGCCCATTGTGGAAAGCATCCTAGCTTTAGGTCACTGTGTTTAGGTGCAAAGACCATGCGTGCATGCTCTTAAAATCAGTTAAATAATTTGAATCTCCTACATTTACAGGTTCCTCTTGTTACCTGGATTTCACTAATCCTGAAGTACGAAAATGGTATGCAGACCAGTTTGCCTTCAAAACATACAAGGTGTGTATTCATTTGCTCTGATATACATTCCCCAGAAAGCTTGAAAATGGGGAAAAGAAAAAAGATAAACTACTGGCTAAGCAAATTGGTGGCTTTTGTAGCTGTATTATCATCATGTAGAGGAAAATATATTGATAAGCTGAAGTACCACTGAGCAACTTTCTCCATGGACTTGTCCACACTAAGAAAGTTGGAACTCATATATCTCCAGTGAACCTGCTCACTTAGTTGCAGCAGTAGGATGGACAAACTGCCATCATTTTAGCACCCAAAATCCAACCCAGCTGCTGCAATTCCAGCTTTTACTGCTGTGATAGCACACAAGGAGTGATGTGGGAGTGCTCTCCCATAGCTCAAGGTTGCTTTACCCTGAACTTCCTTCCAGCACTTCTGCCTGGGTGAATACTGCTGGACATCTCCAGTTCCCCCCTCTCGCTTTGCAATAGAGTTGTTGAAACCACTACCCTAGTAGACATGCGTAATAGACATTTCCTATGCTGCTTTTCCTCTGCAGTTTTTCTCTTCTTGACTTCTCTGATTGTTTCCTCATGGATACTTAATACCTCTCTTTTCCATTACTCTTTTCCCTCACCAGAAGGCAGAAATAGACCTACTGATTTGTGTAAGAACTGCAAAAATCACATGAGCTTGTAGGCTGCCACTTTGACCAGAAGGGCCACCAAGAGAGATGAGATGAATGACTGGCAGCTTTCAAGTGACCACAGGAATATCATTACCATATCTTGCTTTGCTGCTGATGATTCTATTAATACCCCAGACTGGTCTGACACCTGCTAAACACACTGTCACAGAAATGGCTCTGTTATGTCCTTGTGTCATAGGGATCCACTAATATCCTCTTTGTGTGGAATGACATGAATGAACCTTCAGTGTTCAAAGGGGCAGAACTAACAATGCAGAAAGATGCTGTGCACTACAACAACTGGGAGCATCGGGAAGTACATAACCTCTATGGATTCTACCAGGTAGAGTATCTGGAGACATGAACCACCAGTTATTCTCTTAGAATATAACTAACGTGGTAATTTACACAGTAGTAGGTATTCTGTAACCTCCATCAAGGGCTGAAACTCTGCTGTGCTGGATATAGCTGTATTTAAAATGAATTCTGTGATTGGTCACGAGAATATCTAACAACATCCCTGCCTCTGCCATAACAATATAAATTACATTGGCTGTGACTACAGGATGAAAATACTTGGTTTTGCTCAAGTGTATTCTAGTAAGAAAGCATTTCATTAATAATAAATATTATTTGTGGAACAGATTTCTTATTTGAAATATGGGAAGAGAAGGCTGAGAAGAGACCTTATTAAAGCTTTGAAGTATCTGAAGGGTGGGTTGAAGGAGGATGGAGCTGGACTCTTTTCAGTGGTTCCCACTAACAGGACAAGGGGCAGCGGGCACAAGCTGGGACACAGGAAGTTCCATTCAAAGATGAGGAAAGACTTCTTTACGGTGAGGGTGACAGAACACTGGGAGAGGCTGCCCAGGGAGGTTGTGGAGTCCCCTTCTCTGGGGACTGTAATGTGCTCTAGGAAGTCCTTCTTTACCAGGGGAGTTGGACTAGATGATCTTTAGAGGTCGCTTCCTACTCTGACAATTCTGTAATTCCGTGATTTTTCCTGCCTTGAAAAGGCTAAAAAGGCAATGTAGAAAGTATGCTAATTACAGAGTTTATCTTCCTGACTTTTGTGATTTTCAGCAAATGGCAACTGCAGAAGGACTTATCAGACGTTCTTCAGGAAAAGAGAGGCCATTTGTTCTCACACGATCTTTTTTTGCTGGATCACAGAAATATGGTAAGCAAGGAATAGCTGGATGCCTTCCATGCTGCTTTGTTCTATTAAGTTTGGTGTGTAGTTGTAAAATCTAGAGAGGACAGAAACTTTCTTAGAAATACTGACATGGTGAGCTTGTAAGAGTGCAAGTGATTAAAAAAAAACAGAGGAGGCTGTCAAAGTGCATACAAGGTAAAGGCAGAGAACCAACTTGTGTCCTGTGACAAACCACTGCCTGCTTTTATTGCACGTTTCAGGAGCATGCATGTGGGAAAAAAAGAACAGTTGCAGTGAACAGTAGTTCACCAGTAGTTCATGACCATTCTTGTCTTCCTGCCTTAACTGCAAGCATAAGCTGAATCATATGCCCAACTTTCCTGTGTAATGCTGAAACTGGCTATTTCCAGGGGCAGTGTGGACTGGAGACAACAAGGCAGAGTGGGGTTACTTGAAAATATCCATTCCAATGCTTCTCACCATCAGCATGGCAGGAATTTCATTCTGTGGAGGTAAGGTGTTCAGCTGAAGTTGCTTACTGTGCATAAATCACTGGTGCCACCAAGTTTGTAGCCCAAGACAGACTTCAACACAGATGTTGGAAAGCTAAACAAGTCCAGTGCATTTCCAGACAGTTTCATGGATTAATCTGGTTTCAGAGGCCAATAACTTGGCTTTCACCATCATTTCTTCACTAACTCCTGTGTAGTCTTTGCATCCCACTTGGAGCAGCAGTCCTCAGGTGGTGTTCTGTAGCATCACTGTGACAGTCCTTTGTCACTGGAGAAGGCACTCACTTAGAAAGCTCTCTTGAGATTTTCATTAAAGGATAACTTGTTACACCAGTTTTCCACTCTTACTTGGACAAGCAGCTCCCTAACAACAGAACTGCAAGCACATTGTGAAATGCATGGATTTGTACACTTGGAATGTTTGTTAGAGGAGTACTTCACATTTTTTCAGAATAATTTCAAAAAATGTGTATTTTTATTTGTCTGCGCAATATCTAGCGGATGTGGGAGGGTTTATTGGAGATCCAGAGCCAGAATTACTTGTTCGCTGGTATCAGGCTGGAGCCTACCAGCCCTTCTTCAGAGGTCATTCTAACATGGAGAGCAAACGGCGAGAACCGTGGCTCTTTGGGGAGAAGAACACCCAGATCATCAGGGAAGCCATTAGAGAGCGATACGTCCTCCTGCCATACTTATACACACTGTTCTATCGGGCACACACAGCGGCTGAGCCGGTCATGAGGTAAGAGCATACAGAAATCAGGAGGTGTGGTCGTTATGTTCAGCTTGGAGTAGGGGAGTTAAATTACCATCTCTTAATTTTTCCTTACTTATTTAAATAGCAAAAAAGAAGAAACACACACAAATTACTAAGTTCTAGTTTCTTGCAGTCTTGCAATCTTTGGTAGGGTTCTCATTCCAAATGACACTTGGAGCACACTAATGCAATAAACACAGCACAGCTTTTAATGTTTTCAAAATAGCATGGACTGCAAACTTCTCCTCATGATGCATAATAATATGTAGTATTCCAATCCACACTTAAAATAGTGTTTAATGGACTCAGAACTTGCTGACCCAAAACCATTTTGCCCCTTATGAAAATACTTGTTACTGCTGAAGAATTGTTACCGTAATAAAAGCTTTTTTCGTATTAATAATTTGATCATTTATCTCTGCAGTATTTCTTACAAGTTTTCTCATAGTGAGAATCTAATAATCTAGAGCAGAAACTCAATTAGAAAATAAACTTTTCCTCTGTTGCTCTCTAACCTCTAAGAAAGTACCTTAGTGGAACTGAAAACAACAATCCTTTCACCAAGAGATGAACGTCCTTAATTTCACTGGTGTTGCTGTGTCCTTGAAATTGTCCTAGAACTCTCCTTTTGCACCACTTTTATTTGTTGTTATGCAAATAGCAACCTATGGTTTAAAAACATACATCTCTTTTTGAAAAGGGTTGAGTGGTTTGAGTTTTGAAGATTATTTGTGTTACAGACAGTGTGAACATCTGTCTGCACATGT
Organism: Jacana jacana; assembly: GCA_013400555.1. Classification (NCBI taxonomy): domain Eukaryota; kingdom Metazoa; phylum Chordata; class Aves; order Charadriiformes; family Jacanidae; genus Jacana; species Jacana jacana. The sequence continues at coordinate 27,499 of VZTM01008719.1, forward strand.
AAAAGGCGTAGATGCCGCTGTTGCATGCACTGACATAGACACAGGGGTTTTGTCTTCCTTGAAATTAAGCTTGTGTTGACATACACACTGCCCATAATACCACATAAAACTTTGATTATGTTAAATTTGCTCCAGTAGGTACAGAATTAGAGAGGAAGCACGGTATTTTTTACACTGAGACAAGCAGAGTGGAAAATGCATCTCATTAGCAAGCACATAAACTGTGGGGCTGCAGCGAACAAGTAGATGATCATGAGAGAGCAGGTGAGCCAGGTTTTTTGTGGAAGGAAACCCAGACCCTGTCTCTGAATGAGCTTTTGTTGCCATAATCTCTCTGAATATAGAAGACCTGTTCAATAACCAGATGGTTAATGCACTACACTTTTTTGAGAAAGGCTGAAATTAAAGTTCTAGTGCGGGTTTTTCAGTCATGACCAGGAGGAGACACGCTGTAAAAGCAGTGGTGAGCTGCTGAGAACAGGAAGGACTGTGCTGCAGGGACTAGCACATCAGGTGTCTGCATTGCTGGCAGACTGTGACAGAAAGGTCATCCGTCTCTCCTGTGCCAGAAGGAAGGGTTACATAGTGCACGTTTGTAAGGAAGAAGGCAGAGGGGAAGAAAGCGGGGCTGCAGGAGGCCACCCATAAGTATATTGGAATGTCTTAACCCATGTTGTACTGGAAACTCTCATCAGTGACTCAAAAGGAGCACTTTCAGGCACAGAAGAAGACCTTGGCCTATCTTCAGTTCTTGATAGCTTTACCTTGTAAAGAGAGGGAGAAAATGGAGCCTGAATATGCCAGAAGGTCTTGAACAGGCTGGTGGGAGAGGAGAAACTAACTGAATCTCACTATCTTTCTTTCTTTAGGCCTCTCTGGGTAGAGTTCCCGGGGAAAATAGAAACTTTTGGTGTGGAAAATGAGTACATGCTAGGTAAGCAGGTGTCTTTTCATTCTTGAATTTGAGTTAAATATTTTTGAAGTGACAGTGTGTCACGTGACAAAAAGAAAACATGAAAACTCTGCCCAAGACCTTTAAAAAGTCTAGTGTAACTGAAAACAGAACTTACTTAAGGGACCCCGTTTTAACAGCACTATGAAAATAGGGGTCGAATGAGATGCAAAAACTGAATTCAGTCTCACTAGTCACTTTGAAAAAATTCAGTCTGCTTTGACTTGAAAGATGGAAGTTCACTGTAGTAGCTAAGACTGTAGTCTGCTTCAGAAATGACAGTACCAAACAACTACCATCCAAAACTGATTGGTTCTTACTCTGACGTGGCTGGGCTGCTCACGTCAGTTTTCTCAGAAATTAAGCTTAAAAGGTGTGTGTGTTTGTGTAAAGCACATTTAGGTGATAGGGGAGAGAGTGGGAAGGGAATGTTGCATTTCGTTATTCTTTTTGTTACCTCTGGGCTCAAGAATGCCCATAAATGGCTTTCAAATGAGTGGACATTCACTTCTCAGGCAAAAGTCTGACCAAGGTAGACAGAACACAGCAGCAAAGGGTGGTGAAGCAGAGCATTTCGGAGGACTCTGGGAGTTCAACCTCATCAGCAGTCAAGCAAGGAAGGAAGAAGTTTATCAAACTGTACAGTCTCTATATATTAATGTAATATTTTTTTTTAGGAGTAAAGAAGAACCATCCCCAGTGCAATAAAGCTTAAGCTTTTTTTTTGGGGGGGGGATCTTTTTATACAAGGCCATTCCTATCTTCCGCTCTTGCTTAGAAAAGTATGGGGTTTTGTTCAACCAAAGAGCCAACAGGAACTCATCTCTTAAACTATAAGAGACCTAAAAGAGCCTCCAAGCTGGGGGTTTACAGTGCAGCCCAGCTGCATCTTGGTGCCATAATAGAACAAGACCCAAGCAGCCTTCAGCTCCCTACACATGCCTTTATTTTTCCAGTAGAAAGCAAACCTAAGCAGATGGTGTGCCCAAGCAAGCCCCGAAAGTGTCTACAGGAGGCTGACAGCCCTAGAGCACACAGCTTCTGCTCTGATGAGATGGCCTTGAGGACTACAGCCATGTTTATGTTTTTTCTCCAGGAAATGCTTTGTTGGTGCATCCAGTCACAGAGCAAGAGGCCAAAGCAGTGAGTGTTCTCCTTCCAGGGTCAGAGGAGGTGAGAATGAATACAAAGTTGCACAAATCTCAGGTCTCCTATAATTTAAATCTCCCCTCAAGGCTTGACACTTCTCATGGAACACCAAAAACCATCTTCACTAAATTGTCAATTCCCTTTTTTCATGTATTTCTTTGTGGGCTAAACTTCTCTTTTATGTAGAAGAAAAGGGATCTTTGGAGAAAGTTGATAAGGAAAGCAGAGGGAAGCTGTGGAGAGGGAAAATTATAAGAAGGAATTACAAACCTCAGTAGGCTGGGTGGTGTCTAGCAGAGACTGACGTGTACAGAGATCGGTTCCTTTCTGAAGGAACGTTATTTACCCACAGGATGGCACTGTGATCCACTCCTACAAAGAGCATTGGGCTACAGCAGCTGAGAGGTGGAGGAAGGGATTTGGGGAAAATAGTTCCTAAGGGAAAACCTGAGACTCTAAACAGGAATGAAAGACAGCAGCAAAGGGGCGTGTGTGAGACCATGCAGAGGCTTATAACTCCATTGATGCATCTGAGGATACTTAGAATTCTTCTTAATAAAAAGAGAAAAGCAGACTAGGCCCACCAAACAAGTTAGGAAAAATACTTTTACCAGGATGTCTATGGGAATTGACTGCCTGGCACGCCAAAAGCAGTTAAACCTTCTGGCAAGTGTGGTGCATGGGAAGTTTCAGATGTAGCACTCTCTTGTGACCTGTTAACAACTTTGTTGTTAATTTTCACTTTGACATAAATCTGCTTATTCTGGAACTCAGCATTTCTAGATGAAAAAAAAAAAAAAATAAGAAAGAGCAGTATTTCCTTGTTTTGCACTTCCAGATGCTTTAAGACATACAAGATGTTATGCAAACTGTAGGACAGATCAACTTATTTCTGTGTTTCAGAAATAAGCATTTTTTTTCCAGCCAGGAGGTTATTTGATTTTAAAGGTAAATGCTACTTCTTAAACATCAAGTGGGCTGTTCGGAGTAGTGACAGTAAGGTTAAGCAGGGGAGCAACTGTGTCTGCAGAGGGAACCGATCATGCCATGCCGTGCTTATTCTTTTTTCATTTTTCCTAGATTTGGTATGATTTCAGAAAATTTAAACGAATGGAAGATCCAGGCACTCTGAAGATCCCCGTAACACTGGAGAATGTATGGTTTTGTTTTAAAATACTGATTCCATTGAGCAGCAAAAAAAATGTTTTGTGAACATTCAAAACAGAAAAGTTGACATTTCCACATTTGTGGAATTTCCACTTCCACAATTCCTGTGTGGAAGTGTAATGTAAGATAGGTTTTGTAGAGAAGAAAAACCCATCTGCTCTGTTGTTAGATGAAACACGAATATGTCCTGGTGGTAAAGAAAAGTGAGATGATGTAAGGGTGACTTCTCCAAGCAAAGATATTTCTCTTGCATGCATACAGGAAGATTACTCCTGTTCCCATTGTTAGTTGGATAGTTGTGATAAATAGTTGTGATAAAAGCTCATTTTGAGCTTCAGTGAGAGCTGTCAGTTATTCCTGTTCCAGGTTAAAATTATATGATCAGCGTATATGAACATTTCTACTCTGGGTGTTTGGTTTCTTTCCTTCAGATTCCTGTATTCCAGCGCGGGGGCACTGTGATACCTGTGAAGACCACGGCTGGAAAATCCACTGAATGGATGGTAGACATTTCTTACGAACTCCGTGTGGCCCTGGACACAGAGGTACTCACTCTGATGTTCCCTTTATCAAGTTGTCTTTTATTCCATCTGACCTTTATTGATCTTTGCTGCCTGTTCAATCATCATGATGGTATCTGCATCTCTGATCTGTATGCCAAATGGCTGTCCCACACACCTCCTGTTTGCAGGGCTCCCACCTCCCTTCCACTGTTCCCTTAAAACGAGGCTATCTGTGGCGGAACATTTTTCTAACCTTTCTCATTCCACTTCTAGTCCCTTGGAGGAAGGAGCAGAGAATGAGCAGACCACAAACTTCCTCTTAGACATAGAGAGAACTTCCCACAACAGTCTTTTCTAATAGATGAGGTGACACCTGGCATCCTCATCAATTTACAAAACCAGGATGTCCAAGTCTTCCAAGCACTCTCGGAGCTGGGCTCCTTGAGCCTTCCAGGGATACAAGTCACTAAATAAAAATAAACACACCCCCTTCACTGTAAAGCATAACACATAGTGAGAAATTTTTAATTTCTTTGTCCAGCACTAGAAGCTGCTGTTAATTTGTACTCCACCTGGTGTGTTTCACAGGCCTGTGCAATCGGTGAGCTCTACCTAGATGATGGGCATTCATTTCAGTATCTCCACAAGAAGCAGTTCCTATATCGGAAATTCACTTTCCACAAGAACATTCTGTCTTCCAGGTAACAGCAATTATGGACAAAAGCCACAAACACACTGTCATTGGAAATGCCTTTTCTCCTTCATCAAGCCTTCTTAAGAAGTAGAAGTATTAGTCTCATCTGTCACTTAGTGAAGTCCCAGAACGTGCAGAAGCTGTTATAAGACAGCTGTTAATAAGAGTTAAACAATAAGACAGCTGTTAATAAGAGTTAAACAATGTTTTGCATTAAGTCTAAGGGCAGCAACACATGCAATTCTAAGTTGTCTCATTGTTTCAGTCTAGTCAAATCTGCAGATTCTACAGATCTACTCAAATACAAAGAAACTCATCAGCAAGAGTAAAGCCTGTCAGAGAGACAAAAGAAGATAAACTGAGGGGTTTGCAAATGGGAAAACACAAAATGGAGTGCTTGTATTTTCTAAGATACACTTTTCTAAGATCTTCACTGAGGGTGGAACAGGCTGCCCAGGGGAGGGGTCACAGCACCAATCCTCTCAGAGTTCAAGGAATGTCTGGACAATGCTCTTAGTCATGTGGTTTAGTTTTAGGTAGTCCTGAGAGGAGCAGGGATTTGGACTCAGTGATCCTTATAGGTCCCTTTCAAGTTGAGATATCCTGTGATTCTGAGTGGGAACTACAAATAGATACATGTAGTGTCCAAAAGACATCAACAAATGCACCAGCTATATATCAGCACGGTAAAATATACAAGAAAAGCACTTGAAAGGAAGCACAAAGGGACACAAGCTGCAAAGGCTGAGTGAAAGAATCTAAAAGCCAAAACTATCCATAGCTGCTTGTTAGGAAAGAGATCCTGAATATGTCACTATGTCACTTTTACTATTGAGGTGTTGCCCATGGCACTGTGCAGGATATAAATGGTGATTTTACAGGCATTTCTTTATACTTTATATATAAGTATATATCTATATATCTTTTCAGGGTTCAA
>VZTM01008719.1:35735-79297 GCA_013400555.1 Jacana jacana
AATTAACAAGTTTAGATAACTTTGTCCTCCACAGAGTATGTCTAGCAATAGCATGTCAAATTAAGGACTATGTGTTTGCATCTATAAGCCTGCCTTGTCTGGAAGAGAAAACTTGCAGACAAAAACAGAATTGCCTTTGTGTTCTCTTGCTCATTGAAAAGTATATGGAGTTCCTGACTATGTGAGGATCTCTAGAAGCTGTGAGGGACCCCATATGGACAGGCAGTGGCATCTAGAGAAAGGGCTTATCATTTCTGGCTGCTTTCCAAACATGTCTCTTCACTTTGGGAATCATGTGGATACGGACTTTCTGCCTCCACCTATCAATCTTGAGGCCTTTTAGGGTGCTTGGAAGAAAACTTCCGCTGCAACAAGGGCTATTTTGGAGGGGGAAATCCTTGAATAGTTCCATAGTTTGAAAGGTGAGAAAAAAATAGTTTTTCCATTTCTGCTACAGTCTTATGTGTATAATGGGCAGATTTGACTGTCAGTCCTTTCCACCTGTGGCATCGACAGTCTGAATTAAAAACTGGAGGAAGTCATATGTAACTGCATTTCAGAAGGGTTCTTCTTAAATCTTACGGTAAACTTTCTTGTCCTCTTTAGATGGAAAGGAAAAAGAAGTGGTTTTCACATACGATATAAAGACCTCTGTGCTGACACTGGAAAATTTAGCCCTGAGAGTAGATGCTGACTGGGCGATTTGCATCAACTGAAGAGAGATACAACTTCATCAGAGAATTTATTGAGAAGCTGAGAGGACTTAAAATGCTCACTTGGATCCCATCAAATCAAGGAATGTGTTTCCCACCCACACCCCAAACTAACATTTCCTGCTGTTTTTCTTTTGAAGCAGTAATTTAAACTTGGATAGCTTTTCTCTTTGGCAAAAATGATAGCACTAGTATTCTATCTCTGGAGAAAAAAGCTAAATACGTTCTGGTCCAGGCTAGCTTCAGTTAGGCATTAAAACTGAGCTCTGCCTTCTCATCACTTCCACCAGAAAAAACAGAAATCGATAGGGTGAGGTTGTGGCTCATCAGCATAGGGTTTAATGTATTTAGAAACTCCACTATTCAGAGACTGGAATTCTTGAGATGAGCAGATCTGGGCCAGTTCGACAAGCAGCATCAGTAGATGTGCCAGATGCAGAGGTTACTGTCAGAGTTCTGCCTGACTACCTTGTGAAAACAAAACCAGAAGGAGCCACTCAGTGTGATTACAGACACTTCCCCTTTCCAGTCCTGTTGACAATGGAAAATCAGGCAGTCTGTATACAGGAAAGTGAACAACAGGCCAAACAGTTCAGTCACAGCAGGTAAGATTTGAGTAGGTTGTGCCAGTCAGTTGTACGACAGCAAAAGACAGTGGTGTTGGAGTGCAGAAGTCTCTCCAATAGCTGGCTTTGAAGCTGGTGTTTGGATTTTGAAAATGCACAGGTCTGTTTAAGTGCAATACTGGTTTAGGGTAGCAGCTAGGCTCACGTGGAAACACCATGTTATTGCTCCCCTCTCTCAGCAAGTACTACTTTGTAAAAACAAAAAAGTCTTTTGTTAGGAAAGAGTTGGCATTTTTGGATGATTGAGTGCGGTTGGTTAAAGCCAGCCCAGTGAAACAACTTTGCTTATGGAGAGCTCTGCTTCTCCACATCTTCCAGCTCTTGCCAAGGTTTGGCTTCCTTTACACACGTGTTAGTAATTTCTTGGTCAGCTTTTAGTATCTGGCTGAGATTTCAGCTCGGTATTTATGAAGCAAATTTTTAGTTTTAATGGGATTAGTTCTGTGTTGAGCCATCTCACTTTGTGCTTATTCCTCCGTTCTCTTCAAACTCACCCTGATATTCCCTTTCCTCATTTTCCCACCATCTCTGCAAACAGAACTAGCGTGTCCTGATGCTTTCTTCCCTTTCAAAACTGGGAGTCATCCTGAGTCCCACATCCCCTACATCCTGCCTATTCCCAAAGCCCTTTTGGTATTAGCCATCCCATTGCTCCACAGCTCAAGTTGTTTGCTCTTTCTGTTTACTGCACTTGTCAACTATATTATTTTTAAAACCAAATCAGAGTTGAGTCAAATCTGAACAAGCCATTGTTTGGCTTTTGTGGATATAAAAGGGAAAAAATTATTTGATTTCTTTTAGCAAGATAAGTATTTTCTAAAAGCATCAATAAATTAACTTAGGAGGTAGAGAAAGATGGTCACTATTTTTGCCAACTAAAGGCAATGTAACCGTCCATTTGTACGTTGTTCCATGCTCTTCTTACTAAGTCTTCCCTCTGCTTGGTCAGTCATTCCCACCTGCTGCTGTTTGTCCTCTGCAGGGGAGATTTCTGGGAACAGCAAGTGTAAGAGCAGGCTGAGACTGCTTCACTCTTGAATACCAAGTGCAGTTTGTTCTCCACCAGACCCTTAGGTTCTTGCTTTTTGATTCTGCAGAGCTCTTTGTCAGTCCCTCCCAGCCAACTCTGAGCCTCCACTCCAGGAACTGGCAGCCTAAATGCTACCCTGCTTAATGCAGATGAGTACATCCCGGTGGAACAGTAGCAAATAGAGTTTTTACATCTGTGAGAAGAGAGACAGACCCTATTTTTCTATCAGCTTCTAAGCTTTAATTGAGTGTTGCTTCTTTTGGTTAAGCATAGCAGCGCTTCTGACAGGAGGTGGTTGTTGTCTGGAGCATTTTAATGAAATGTTTTAACTGGTGTTTCTGAAGTTGGAAAATAAGTGAAATAAAGCAACAATGATGTGAATTACGTCCCTAATTCCTTCCAATCTTCTTTCTACTGTTAAGAATTATTAAAAAGTGTTCTTCCAAGGGTCTCTGGGTAAAGTGAATGACTATTTTTTTTACTCTGGCCCTCAGTATGGTATCTGCCCTATAGTATGTATTCATGGTGCAAATTTTGAGTGCTACAAAGTGCCTGACTATGGATTTTGACAGGAATTAGTTGCTGAAAATCTTAGCAGTTGTGTGAAGAAATAAATGCCAAATAATATCATTTACATTGGTATTTTTAGCAACTTGCATACTTCTCCATATATTTATGCCATAAATGAAGAAATAAATTTATAGTATATCTTTACAAAAACAGTATTGAATTCCATCAGTGAAAACAGCTGGAGATAAAACTTCATAGAAAGGAAATAGAAAGATTATCATCCATGTATTTCACTTCTTCTCTGTCTGAACAGGTAAGGTATTGGGGTACTTCAGCTTGCAAAAAATTCCATTGCAAAAAGTGCTGTAATTCCTAAGGGGCAAATGGTTTATTTTGCTGTTTGTAGCAGAGAGCACAGCCCATTCTTCTCTGTGGTAACTTGAGTTTCTTTAAAGACATTGGGCTTTTACTAGCAACTGCTGTTTGCCACAAAAAAGACCTACATAACAAAAACTGTCCAGTACAAAAAACAGAAAAGGAGAAGCTGTTTTTTGATCAGGGATAACCACATAATACTCCTGAGCGTCCATAAAGTGCAACGTTGGGTTAGAAGTGAGAAGTGTGTGTCCCCCTGCCATTCCCTGTGCAGGCACTGGCTGAACTGTTAGCTGTAGGTCACACCCTGACGCTCGCTGACCATCCCAAGAAAAAAAATAAAAATAAAACGCTGTTAATCCTTCACTTGATCCTTCCCAGCAGCTACTGACATTCCTCCTGAAACAGGGCTCTGTGTACAAGACATAACAGATGAATTTTTGTACTGGGCAAGAAAGGAGAACATGAAGGAAAGCACATACACACAGGCTCCAAAAGGCCCATTTTTGCTGATGTTGCACTGTGAGAGGCTCTTGCATCACACTTCTGCATTGCTCTTGAAATATCCTGGAAAGAGTGACACGTGGTTCTGCCAAGCCCTCCTGCAAAGTCATGTCAAATATGAGCCCTGCAATCTTTGCATCTAAATGTAATGAGGAAGTCATCAATTCTGCATCTGGACAATCCACCGAGAAGCATTTGCATTCCTGTTTCCATGAAAAAAACTTGAATGTGTCCTTTCCAGTTGCCCTTTTGGTGCAAGAAGGCTTGCATTCATGATAAAAAGGAAAAAGAGATGCCCACCATTAGAAGAGTGAGAATTAATACTCCTAGAGGGTAGTCAAGCTTGCCAACTATATTACCTTCTTCAATGTTCCCCTAGTCGAGGAGGGTTTGTTTAATGAGTGTAGAGATCGTACTGCTGTTGATTTGGAACGTGTAAACCAAACAAATGGTTGAGAAAGAAAAAAGAATTGGTGGTTTAGAAAACAGCATAGTACTAGGGCAGAAGGTCAGCAATGAGTACATGAGCCAGAGTCCAGAGGCAAGTGTCAGTAGAGCAAAAATAACACTGATGTCATAGTGTGATTTAAAACTTCCCAATCAAAGAAAAGTCAAGGTGTTAGGGGGCTTTTCTAGACACATAAACAATGTCGCCTGTTAAAGAACTTGGTTATAGGGATGAGCAACATGTTCAGACTTTCTTTACAGAGTGTGAATTTGTCCCTTATCCCACTGTCATATGACAAAATAAATATGCAAAGTCAGACATCTCCTTTAAGACTGGCAGATGCTAATACATGCAGAATGGCTCGGTTTGCACACTGGGTCCCCTGTGTGAAAAGGTGCCTTTTACATGAGAAGTAGCTAGCACCAAGTGAATCTTAGTGCTGGCGAGCTGCTATCGAGAGGAGCCAAACCCAGCCAGCAGGTATTCATCTGACCTCAGTAGCATCAGATAATTACCGTTTTCACCGTTAGGAGCGTGGTTTCAGACAATCCTCCCTATTAGTGAAAATCTCTATATACCCTTTCTGCCACAAAGGGTAGAAACAAGAAGTCAAGCCCAACAGTTCCTGCAGGAGTGTCAGGACTGGTTTATTGGCTGGCAGTACTTCATCAGTAAGTTCCCAAACCAGTGGGAGTTTAGATTCCAGTTTCAGTGTCCTCTCTGTGTATGGAAAAGATGAGCTCCTTGCTCCAGGAGTCAGACTGCACACAGAGCCTGTCCCAGGAACACGCCTGGCCTTGGCAGGAGCAGCACAAAAGATTGACACCATCTCACTAACCCCCTCCTTCTCACTTTCCCCCTCTCTCACTCTTTGCCTGTGGTTATTTTTAGATTTTACGGGTTAAAGCTTCTCCCTTCTGGACACTTATACACACCGGACAGACACACACACATGCTGTAGACACTACAACTCGTGCACGGGAGTTAGCCAGCAGATAGATTATCTTCTTCCACATCGAGGAATTAATTCCAATTTCTTACGACACTGGGAGACTTTCAAAGCATAGAAAAAACGGTTTACACAGCAACTTCCTCTGTCCTCAAAACTTCCTTCCAGTTTGCAAGATCTTGCTTTCTTTCAACATTTGCTTTAAGCCTGATTGCCATGCCGACTGCCATAACTGCCACGGTGGCCCAGCAGACAGGTTCTGGGTCCGTTCCCAGCGCTACTATTAGCACTACAACTGAAGGTGCAGGTGGAGGCACAGGGGGGATTTATTCTGCCATTATAAGTCGCAACCAGCCCATTATCAGAGTGAAGGAGAAGACCTATGAAGAGCTTCACAAGAAGTGCCTGGAGAAAAACATTCTCTATGAAGATCCTGATTTCCCACCAAATGAATCCTCCCTCTTCTACAGCCAGAAAATCCCCATCAAGTTCGAATGGAAAAGACCACGTGTAAGTAATGTTTGCTGAGTGCCTTTCACTTTCTCTAAATGGAAGTATTCCCCCTGAGCTTACATTTTTTTTGCAGAAAGTATGTGTCAGGGGAATAAGCTGGAAATGTATTTCCTTAGAGCTCTCCTGGAAGGTAGCTAGCTCGGGCTGTGGAAGCTCAGAGAGTGTGTATGTGACTAAAATACAGTAAGCAAAAATGAAAAAAATAAGAGATGGAATGAAGTATGACTAAGAAACATGGAATTTAAATTAGATTAAATTTAAATAAGAATATTTTCTTTCATGATTTGCTAGGGATTTTCTCATCTGAAACTGCCAAAGAATTCTCCTCATTCTGCTATGAGTTGTTGGGTTTGCTGAAGCTTAATTTTTAAACACTACCTTATTTTACTTAGAAATGCACTTTAGCATTCTGCTGGCTTCCTAACCTCTTAAAATAAAAGAACAGGTTATAGTCTGAAACATGCTTCTGTTCAGTCGGTTGTTCCCAACATTGCTTAGCCAACTTACAAGTGGTGTTTAGCGTATTATCCACTTACCATGGACATGAGTGTTGTAATCACTGTGAGGACCCACTTCTGCCTGCTTACATTTATTTTTCCTATCTTGTGAGCATTCCCCAGCCTGCCTTCCCCTTCCTTCCCTGAGTCTCTCTCTCACAAGCAGAAGACTAATTCCCCAATTCCCAATTGATTCCCTGTCCTACCACAGGAGGGGTTCCCCTTGTTCCCTGTCATTCCTGCTGGGCAGCTGCTCTCTGGTGGTGCAGCAGCCCCTGGGATGCTGCCTTGGCCCCTGCTGTCCCCTGTCCGGCCGCAAGGATATGCTTCTAAGGATCTTCCCCAGCTCCCTGTCTCTGGTGGGTTTTGGCCACCTCTTGTCGATTGGCCATACTTCCCCAACACTCGGCTCTGTGCTTCGATAGCAAAGTCAGTGGAGACAGAAGACACACACCACAGGAACGTACCCAAAGAGCGAAAGCCCGGAAGCTCTTGTGGGCAGCTGTTAGGGGAAGGCCATGTGCCACTGTCACAACAACAGTGTGAGCAACGTGGGGGGAGCAACATGACTCTCCCATCTGCTATGCCCTGTGTGTGTGCTCTGCCATTCCTTCACTGCCACTAGGGCTGCATCAGTTCTTGGAAATGTGTGAGAATGAGTTAAAAGCAGCCACAAGGCAATCATCTTAAAGGGATGGATTTCCCTTATTTCTGCAGAGAGGAAACCAATACAGCAGCAGGATGGTGGGTGTGTGCCAGCACCCTGGGCAAACAGAGAGAAAGCACAGTAAAAACAGAAGCACTATGTCACCTCACACTTGTCTAATAAACCTGAGCATGCACAGACCAAGCCTTTGGTTTTGGAAAGATTCTTCCCAAAGAAGGGCAGACCTTCAGGGTCTCTATCCCAAACATATCTCTCTAAGCCACTCATTAACAAATGGGTTTAGGAGTTCTCCAAATTGTCTTAGGCAAGCCAAAGAAGATGCTGCTTCTACTTGATAGGGTCAGTTTAGGGAATTTACTTGGAATGCCATATTTTAACAGCAGGTTTTTAAGGGAATGAATGCCTTTTGCTGCAGCGATATAAGCTGACTGGAGGATTTTTCCTGATACAGAAGTAAAGCTAAAGGAAATATAACAGAGGTCCTATGCCATTTTTAGTTGCATGCTGCCCTTGCATTTTCCAGTGCTCTCTTCCAACTGACTCATAAGTACCCTCTGCCCAGAAAGCAGCCTGCACAACTAATGGATTTTTCCTAGGATTCTCTGTCTCCTTTGCTGTAACTTTTGCTCTTTGTAATGAAGTTACAGTCCAAACTGAATGAACCCAGTGAAAACAAAGGTCCTTTGGGTAGTACCGAGGCATTCAGGTCAGAGGAGACTCTGGATGAATCATTGCGTTGATGAAGTGTAGCCTATTGGGATCCTCTGTGATAACCTGAATGAAGAGACGAAAAGCAATCCCTTGTTCAACCAGGAACACTGGAAGGACAGGCCTGCCACCTGCATCTTGAACACCAGGTTATCTCATCCTGTTGACTGAGTGCTTTGAGACCTTGAAACCTTTCCCTATAACATCAGCTGTGCGCAGCACAACCAGAGATGAACCAGAGTATTACAATATTGAAAGCATATCCACAACATAGTAAATGCACCTGGCCACCATAGAGAAATGCAAGAAAAGCATTTCCATCGTTGCTAGATCAGCCCATACAACAATGTATGATTCCCTCCCCTACATTCCTTTACCAACCATCCTCCAAAGCAAATGAGCCCAAGAAGCAATAAATTGCTCTGAGGAACAATAATTGCTATACATTTAATGTTTGGAAACACTATCTAACTACCTTCATCTAAAACACAGCATGCTGGGTTCCAAAGCTTGTTACTCCAGTAAGAGCAGGATCAAGCAAAAATACAGCAATAGAGGCTGAAAACACCACAATCTGAAAACCTGGCATCTCACAGCTAGTTTTCAGGAGAGCACCACAACTACGCGAGGAAGAATATTTTCAACAGAGCAAGTGGGTGGAGGAAAGCATAAAGGCATCTCAAACAGCTGCCTTGGCAGAACTAGACCCCAGAACAGCTGACCAAAGCCCAGAATAACAGGACCATCCTCCATTCCTTCCCTCTAAGAGAATAAGGTGACTGCTAGGGGGAGTCAGAAGCTGGTCTTTCTGGCTATATGACTAATCCAAGTAATTACATCAAAGTAAATCTGCTGATTACTGTGAAGGAGAAAAAAAGTGGGCTCAAGCCAAGTGAAACTACTAGACCTGAAACATGAGTCTGGGAAAATCCAGGGCTATGCCGATGACACAGGAAAAAAAGCTTTAGATGGCAGAGATAGCGTCAGCTGCCTCTGCTGACATACAAGCAATTGTAATTCGTTTTCTCTTTCTCATTCCCACTCTAGCCCTGCCATCTTCCAGCACATTTGGTTCTTGAACTATATTTTGTCTTCTCCATTTGCAGCTGCTCAGTGGTGTGGTCCTCAGGTTGCAGTATCTTACCCTCATAAGAGATGGGTCCAAAACTTCAGTGTCTCCTTTTTCTGCCCCATACCAAGCATTTGAGTATGAGTGATGGTATGAAGCAGGGACTCTTTTTCTTCTTCTGTAGGACAGGTTGCACCTACTTCTTCCCTTGTCTTTCCTATACCCTATAGTTCTTTCTCCTATATGGAAGAGGTTTTGTGTAACCCTGCAGTAGTCCCACCTCCAATTGCTGGTAGTTCCTGCATAGTTCTTCCTTCCCTACAGGAATTTCTTAATTGTTTTTGCTTGTACAGCATCTTGCATCTTCTGCCCATTCTGTACCAGTGTAAATACTGATAAAGCCAATACATTGTCCCAAGTGCAGGGCCAAAGAAGAGCTTCCGGCCCTCAGAGTCAGATGTTATCTATTACATTGCTGAATAGAGCATTGCCAATTAAATACTGCAACAGGAGGAAAAGAATAAAATCTCTTAACCAGCAATTGATTATTCCTGAGAAGTAAACACCTGATAGCAGGCAAATTTCAAGGAGGACTATTACTGGGGTTCATTGCTAACGACGTGCACTCTCCAACCCTGTTAATACCTAGGCATATTAATTACTGCCAATTGGACACCTTTAAACCTGCAGTCATTTTAAAAGAATTTACTCTGGTTCCCTGATGTTCTTTCCACCTACCTGCTCTCTTCTTTCCTCCAGTGCTTATTTCTTCATTGTTTGGAAAAAATATTTTTCCCTGTTTTCCTCATTTTAACTGTGCAGAAGGAGCCCCCCAGCTACCTATTAAACCTTGTGGACAAAGCTCTGCCTGAAGTCTGGAACATCCAGATTCTAAAACATTTCCATATTGAAACTCTGCTGCTGAGAGCTCAGCAAGAGATTTTGATATTCACAAACTATCTTACAGGAAAACATTGCCCTAAATCAGCCTTTATATCTATGGCAAAGAGGCATTATAATGCATATTTTTTCTGCTCATTCATCTGTTTACATTTTGCAGGAAATCTGCGAGAATCCACGGTTTATCATCGGTGGAGCCAACAGAACAGATATCTGCCAAGGAGAATTAGGTATGAAATCCTTACTTCAATTCTGCGCTTTTTAAAGTCCGCATCATAGCTTAGCTCTCTCTTAATTTTCTTTTGCTTCCAAAGTGATATTTGAAATTCTCCGTTTCAGTCTACCACTACATATCCGCTGATTCCTGCTCTAGATAACAAACCATTGATGTCTGCCTAGTAGCAATCCAGGGAAGAACTTGAAGAGAAAGGCACTCTGCAGGGTGTTTTGCTTTTCATGAACTAATATCATGAATACGTTACAAAGGATCACTTGGCCTTTCTCTCAGGATTTGAGGATGAACAGAATGAGTTAAGATGAGAATGAGAGGTAAAGAGCAGGAGTTACTTGACAGAGAAAAACCTAAGCAGCTACAGTTGTATTTTCTCAGGTATTTAGTCCTGTTATTTCCATACGGGATTTTCTGAAGGCCTCCAGCTAAGCGTGCCTTGTACTCAAGGACAACCCCTATACTGAAGAACTTAAGCTTAGGTGCTCAAAGAGACTTTGATAAATAGAGCTGCTACTTAGGTACAAGTGATGCCTCTGTAACAGTCGTCCACATGGCATGCACCTGCATTGCTTTGTCCGGTCATTCCTCACTCAGCTTTGGGTGGGGTTTATAACTTCACCTGTGACCTTCTTCATCAGCTAATATATCCTAACGTGTGTTAATCTTTTCATTTAAGAGTTGTTCTAGGCTTGTGACCATCCTCACTGTCCCAGTATTTCTTTTAAAAAACCAACCAAACAAAAAACCCATTCCCCTTTTTTCAGGTGACCAGAACTTCAGAGTTTCTAAAATGTGGACACAAATGAATTTACGTACATAATGTTTTCTCATTTGTCTTCCCTTCCTTCTTCAACTGCTCATAGCATCATCTACTCTTTTTGAGTTCTGCCAAACTTTGTGTACTTTAGAGAACTCCTGTTCATGGTAGACCCCCCATAGCCTTCCTAAGGGAAAATAGGTAACTGCCGTTTAACCCCAGCCAGCATCTAAGATCCACACAATCACTCATTCACTCCCCCCTGGTGGGATGGGGGAGAGAATCAGAAGAGTAAAAGTGAGAAAACTCATGGGTTGAGATAAAAACAGTTTTAATAATTAAAGCAAAAGCCATACACACAAGGAATTAATTCACTGCTTCCCATTGGCAGGCAGGGGTTCAGCCATCTCCAGGAAAGCAGGGCTCCATCACACACATAATGGTTACTTGGAATGACAAACACCATGACACAGAATGTGCCCTCCTTTCTTCCCCTGGGTTTATGTATTGAGCATGATGTCACATGGCATGGACTATCCCTTTGGTCAGCTGGGGTCAAGCTGTCCCAGCTATGTCCTCTCCCAAACGTTTGTACACTCACAACCTTCCTCCTGGTGGGATGGTATGAGAAGAAAAAGCCTTGACGGCTCAGCAACAACCAAAGCCATCAGCGCGCTACCAACACCACTTTCATCCCAAATCCAAAACACAGTACCACACCAGCTGCCAGCAAGAAAGTATGCATAGAGCTGGCTTTCCAAAATATACACAGTCACGTATTCCTATGTTTTATCACTCCACCAGTTTCATAAATTTCTTTTACAGCTCAGTGCATTTAGTTTTCACTGTCATATAAGTCTCTCGCCCAACTAATTCACACTGCTCAGGCAAGCTTACCCTATTACCTCTTGTAGAGTAGCAGCTAGGAGCTTTTAATTAAGGGTTGAGGCATCCTTAGCTGAACACAAAGTACTATGGAATAGTCACTTTCCCAGAGCTCCTAGAGAGGCAGGAAACTTGTGCAAAGGTCTGAGGGAGGAATTGAAAAGAGCTAAATGGGTCGGTGTTTGCAACAGTGCAAACAGATTCAAAAAGAGGAAAATGCGTCAGGGCAATGAAGCAGGAAAGAAGCCCCACAGAATGAGAGCTGGGACAGTGGGTTATCCTGAGAGCAGAACACGGAAATGTGAGGCTGAGCTCAGCTGTACAGAGTTCCATCTGGGAGAGAGTTATTTCTCAGCTGGTCTCTGTCCTAAGCTTGGTAGGAAAAGTAACATGGGAATTTAGATAGGAGTTCGCATGGGGTAGGGAAATTTTAACAGAGGTAGCAGCGCTCATCAGATCTTAGGCTTTGTCTAAATTACAGGGAATATCTCTTGGGGGATTGGAGTAGATGATCTTTCAAGGTCATTTCCAATCTCTGATATTCTGTGATTTAATAGACATGCACCTAGACATGAATGATGCCAGTGAGCATTTCCAGAGCACAAATAAAGTGCCAAAGTACTGCAGAACACGTGGAGAAGTGCACTTTCCCAAAAGGCAATGATGACATGCTCCACTGAGAGTCAATGTATCACTTGCAGCATCTTTGGTTTTCCCTTTGATTCTAGGATCTCTGTTCCTTCATGCTGTCTGCTGCTTCCACTCATTTACAGGTGACTGCTGGTTCCTAGCTGCCATTGCCTGCCTGACACTGAATAAAAAGCTGCTCTGCAGAGTTATACCACACGACCAGTCCTTTATACAAAACTATGCCGGCATCTTTCACTTCCAGGTGAGTCCCTTCGTCTAGTGGGAGGCAAATGAACCCCTGTTTACCCAAGAGAGAGCTCAGCTCTCAGTGCACTCTTTCCTTTCACTTTTCTGCCCTTTGGAAGCACGAGTGACTGCAGGGAAGGAAGAGAGATTGAATTGCCTCACCCTAAACTCTTCCAGCAGGGCAGTCACAAAGAGGGTAGCCCATACAAGCAATGAGGGAGCATTAATCCTTCAAAGGAGCATTTGCAGGTTGCCGTGTCCTGCGTGTAAGGGATAGCAACAGGTGCCCAGTCCTGCCTGGCTGCTCAGATGCAGCCCTACAGCCATCACAGATACATGGGTAGCTGGCAAGAGCTATTTTTAGGCCCACAAGCAGCTGGTCTCCGTTAAAAACAAGTTATGGAAGAAGCGCTTATTCAGAAAAGATTGACTGCTTTCAGTAATTCCCTTGGCTTCCCTAAGGGACCTCTCACTGGTCTGCATGCCTTGCCTGGAGGAATTCAGTCCAGCTGCCTGCCTCCCAGTGCCACCACTTTTTGTCACATTATGAAGCAGTTAATTTCTACATTTCTCCTCTCTCAGCCAGGTTTCCCCTCCCTGCACCAAGTCCACACTGGGTTTTTTTTTCTGTTTGCCTTTATTCAGTTCTGGCGCTATGGAGACTGGGTGGATGTCGTCATCGATGACTACTTACCCACATACAACAACCAGTTGGTCTTTACCAAGTCCTCCCAGCGCAACGAGTTCTGGAGTGCCCTGCTGGAAAAGGCCTACGCAAAGTAAAATAGCCTGCTGGACTGTGATGGGCTCCCCAGTGAGGCTTTGACCTGGGAGGTGGTTAAACCAATATGTACAGGACCTACAATGAGCATGTGAAGAGGCTCTGAACGTAGTAGTGCCATTTTCTATAGCTTTTCGTGCCTCAGAATTGGGGATGTGGTAAAGCATGTTTTCTAGAGGGTTTTGCTACTCATTCAGAGGTCGACATTTGATTCTCAACACTTTGTTTTTTTAAATGCATGCGGGTGGCATGTTTTAAAACTTTTAAGCTGCAGGTCACCAAACAGATGGCTTGTGGGTTTTCTTAGTGTGTGCATTTACATAATTTTACTTATACACACACATACACAAGCTAAGTATAGATATATAGGTAGGTCTCTTTGTCTGTGTAAAAGAGAATCTTATTTTTATTTTGTCTTTCCAAGACTCCATGGGTCATATGAAGCTTTGAAAGGAGGCAACACAACTGAAGCCATGGAGGACTTCACTGGAGGAGTCACAGAGTTCTATGAGATAAAGGATGCCCCTAAAGATATCTATAAAATCATGAAACATGCTATTGACAGAGGATCCCTCATGGCCAGCTCCATTGATGTGAGTCTGTATGAACTTTGCAGATGAGCTATAAGAAAAAGTAGAGGAGAGGGACTTCTTCATCTGTAATTAAATATATGCCCCCTTTTGGAACCGCTTGGTTTAGTCCATATAGCAAACATCCATTTCTCAGAGATGGAGTCATCTCCACGAGACACTACCCATTAGCAAACAGCAAGTGCCAAAAGGGAAACAAAGCGAAGCAGAACATGGAGGCGTAGAGAAGGGGTGCGATCAGCAAAACCAGCACTCCCCAACCTCAGTGCCCTCTTCCAGATTAGAATCATAGAATCATTTAGGTTGGAAGAGACCCCTGGGATCATCAAGTCCAACCATCAGCCCTACTCTACAAGTTCCCCCCTACACTAGATCTCTCAACACCACATCTAATCTGCTCTTAAACACAGTCAGGGAGGGTGACTCCACCACCTCCCTGGGCAGCTGATTCCACTGACTGACCACTCTCTCCGTGAAAAATTTTTTCCTAATGTCTAGCCTAACCCTACCCTGCTGCAGCTTGCAGCCATTCCCTCTTGTCCTGTCGCTCATTGCCCATGAGAAGAGACCAGCACCAATATCTCTACAGTGCCCTTTCAAGCAGTTGTAGAGAGTGATGAGGTCTCCCCTCAGCCTCCTCTTCCTCAGACTAAACAACCCCAACTACCTCAATCGATCCTCATAAGCCTTGTTTTCCAGTCCTCTCACCAGCTTTGTTGCCCTCCTCTGTACTCGCTCCAGCACCTCGATATCTCTCTTGTGCTGAGGTGCCCAGAACTCAACACAATACTCAAGGTGTGGCCTAACCAGTGCTGAGTACAGGGGGACAATCACCTCCCTACTTCTGCTGGTCACACTATTCTTTATGCAAGCCAGTAGTAGGGGGATACCACAAGCCTGTTAAGACACAAATCTTCATGTCGAACCAGCTATGTGCAAATACTTGGGAAATCAAGGCTTTGATTGCCAAGAGAGTCTAGAATTGTCTTCATTTACTGTGGTTAACTTACCAGTGAAAGTAAAAAGCTAGCTTTAGTAATTGTGCAGCTGCAGTAAAGGCAGAAGAATAAACAGTGCTATCAACCACTGCAAATAAGTATGAACCAACTAGCATATAATATAAGTTGTCTAGGCTACCTTTTGCCACTCATCAATCTTGTATCGTTTCTCTTCTCTCTGCCTGCCTTATATTTCTGTCTGACACTTTCCTCCCATTCTCTAAACCAGGATAACCTGGGCTTTTCCTATGGATCAGCTCCTCGGAGTGACATTGGGGAACTGATTGCTCGAATGGTGAAGAATCTAGAAAACGCACAGATGACTCACTCTACTGTAGACTACCAAGGGACAGAGGAGAGACCAGCCTGGGTGAGTATGTATCCAGAAGCAGTTGATTTTAGAGGGCTTT
The DNA here is from genome assembly GCA_013400555.1 of Jacana jacana. Classification (NCBI taxonomy): domain Eukaryota; kingdom Metazoa; phylum Chordata; class Aves; order Charadriiformes; family Jacanidae; genus Jacana; species Jacana jacana. Next base: position 50,774 of record VZTM01008719.1, read on the forward strand.
TATGTACAGACAAAACAGAGGAACATATCATCTATGCTTTTAAATCCTTATTTGGCTTCACTGAGTTACCCCAACAGCAAAGACCTGTTCTTATGGATGCTATTTGACACATGTATTAAAGGATTTCAGTCCTTACAGTGACTGATACTGAGGGCTTTGCTGATACTGAGGCCAAGGGCTGTTGGCTTGTGGCAAAGGGTTATAATTTCCTGAGCTTACCTGTACAACAGAAATGGAGAGCAAAACCACAGACATGTCGAAGCTCTGTCAGGGTTGATGTATTTGGGAATAGGACATGATTAGTGGACTTTATAAAGTACCTCACTTGCAAAGTATGGAGAGAGCGAGAAAATGAAGATATAAGAAATGAACAAGATCCCCAAGTGTGAAGAGGGTATGAAGGAAAGAAAAGACAAGCTCTGCACAGCTCGCACTCCAGGTGCAAAAACTCTTGGTGAACTTATTTGAGATAGAGTGCTATAGAGCTCTGCCCACCTGCATAAATGATAATGATGAAAATGAAAAATGTGTCGAGTTTTACATGCATGATAAACTACAAAGTAACTCCAGCATACTTTAGTATATCACAAAATAGAGAGAGGGATATTAAAACTGTGAAAGGAAAATCCCATACTGGGACACTTAGAAGCATCCAAATCTGCAGAGGGACACACTGCTTTCTTCTCTCTGTCAGGCAGCTGTCATACTTACCCCCCCAGGGACCTGCATTTCCATGACAATGAAATTGCATTTCTGATTTTACAGAGAGAGGAAACACCTAACACCCACCCCAATTACATCATCTGAAACTTCTGGTTGTGCAAACTATCTTCTGCATTTGCAGCAGAAATAGCTGATTTTTCCTCTTTTGACAGCCATAGCTAGTCTTCCTAAAAGACTGAAATGGTGTAACTCTCCGGGAAAGCCCAGTATGACTGCCTTGTTTTGCAAGCATTGCTGCCCAAATCACCCATGTTTTGGGGAGAATTTCCTCCCCAGTGACTGTCTACTCAAAGAAGTTTGGAAAACTCCCTATAGTTGCTGCTCTGGCAGCCATTTTGCTACTGGTTATTACACACTACTAAGCCATCACCAGGAAAAAAAATCATGACTTCTGATGGAAAGAAGCAGATGATAGTGCAGACTTCAGAAGCACTTTAGAGAAACAGCCCAGAGCATCAGTGGATATTAATATTCTTAAACAGAAAAGGGGTTCTGATCAGTAATGATGGTGACAACATGAGCAGAGATGAAAAAAAGAGAAAATAGATATGAAATGATAAGCATAAAAAACATGGAGCAAGAAAGAGAAGCAGCAGAAGGGAAACAATGGAAAATAATTGTGACAGCCAAGAAATGTTTGGATGAGATCTTCCCTGTGCAAGCTGAGAATGTAACTGTGTGACCTCAATAATTCTTCATTTCCAGCCCTGCCTTTCTCATGCCGTCAAAAAGGGCTGGCAGAATTACTGGCAGGGCCCTGTGGTCACCTCTCAGTGACAGACATAATGGAGAAGGGAGGTTTCACATCTGGTTCACGTGGGCATAGTGGGGCCTTCCCTCCCCACTATTCTCAGTGATCTCTCCTGCAAACACAGATAAAGACCATTCCGAGAACTGTCAGACACACTAACAGTTGATTAGCAGGACAGCAAAGGTATTTACACCTGAGCACACATTGCTGAAGAAAGCTACACCCTCCCTGAATGTCAGCTGAAAAACATTTCAAACATAAGCACTTTAACAATTATGGGATAAAATGTACATCTCCACAGGAAATAAAAGGAATATAGTAAAGTTAGTAGGAACAGTGTATTAAATAGGGTGGTTTAATGTCATTGTGATAAGATTGCAGCCATGCATAAAGACAAGTATTCTTATACATACTGATCTGCTCTGAAGTTTCCAGTTAATATGTAATAACCCTACTGAGCTATACCAGAACATACTATCCTAGAAAGGACTGAACAGTCCTACTGATAGAAAATCTGACCTCTTTTTTAAGCATCCTATACATATATACATAAAACATGTTCTGAGTACAAAAAGCAGTATTCTACACAAAGGTAAAAAGTAAATCACAAAACGTCCTTTCCAATTGATATTATTAATATTTTGCTTTTTTAGCTCATGCTTCACTCCTTTCTAACCAACAACATTAATTCTGTTGGCATTGAGCTAGTCCTCCTTGGCAAATGGAAAGAAGAGAACAAAGCCCCCTGTCACCTAAACAGCGTCATCCTCCCTCCCAAAGCCCTGGGTGGCAACACCAGAGCAACATCAGAGCAGCTGGCTGGTCTTTGCGTGACTCTTACATGTTTTTATCTTGTGTCACACAGACAATAGTGCCAATGCAGTATGAAACCCGGATGTCTTGCGGGCTTGTCAAAGGTCATGCTTACTCTGTCACTGCTGTGGAAGAGGTACGTACAGTCCCTTTCCTCCAGCTATGAGGGGTTACTGGGCCAGCACCATGCATGTCAGCAAAGCTCAGGGTGGGGTGAGGGGGTGGAGAAAGCAAAAGAATTTATGAGCAAAGGAAATAAAATTCATATTTAAACAAATGAAAGCTTCATAGAGAAAAAAAACTGTCCAAGTTCTGGCTTAGGGAAACAGGTATTCTACCATGGTATTTGGTAATACCATGGGCAAAGATGGCCAATACCTTGGGCAAAGATGGCCTCAGTTGGCCACTTCTTGGTCTTATAGCACTCTTGCACTTACCCCAAGCAGGTCAGGCTGGGCGATGGCACAGTAAAGCACCATCACTGGGGGAGCTGGTATCAGCAATTTGACAGGCAGATTGTTTCCTTTTGAACCTAAACTCAGCCTGTTCTTGTTGCTTTCTTTTTCCATTAGACAACATTTAATGGGAAAAAACTCCGTCTTGTAAGACTGAGAAACCCCTGGGGGCAGGTGGAATGGAATGGACCTTGGAGTGACAAGTGAGTAAAAAGAATCATAGAATCATTCAAGTTGGAAAACACCCTTGGAATCATTGAGTCCAACCACCAGCCCTACTCTACAAGGTTCCTCCCTACACCATATCCCTCAACACCGCATCTAATTGACTCCTAAACACATTCAGGGATGGTGACTCAACCGCCTCCCTGGGCAGCCCATTCCAGTGACTGACCACTCTTTCTGGGAAGAATTGTTTCCTAATGTTCAGCCTAAACCTACCCTGCTGCAGCTTGAAGTCATTCCCTCTTGTTCTATTGCTAATTACCTGCGAGAAGAGACCAGCACCAACCTCTCTACAATGCCCTTTCAAGTAGTTGTAGAGAGTGAGGAGGTCTTCCCTTAGCCTCCTCTTCCTCAAACTAAGCAGTCCCAGCTCCCTCAGTCGCTCCTCATAAGCCTTGTTCTCCAGGCCTCTCACCAGCTTCGTTTCCCTCCTCTGCGCTCGCTCCAGCACCTCGATATCTCTCTTGTGTTGAGGTGCCCAGAACTGGACACAATACTCAAGGTGTGGCCTCACTAGTGCTGAGTACAGGGGGACAATCACCTCCCTACTTCTGCTGGTCACACTATTCTTTATGCAAGCCAGGATGCCATTGGCCTTCTTGGCCACCTGGGCACACTGCTGGCTCATGTTCAGCCGCTTGTCAGTTAGAACCCCCAGGTCCTTTTCTGCCAGGCAGCTCTCCAGTCACACTTCCCCAAGCCTCTAGCGATGCATGGGGTTGCTGTGGCCCAAGTGCAGGACCTGGCACTTGGCCTTGTTGAAGCTCATGCCATTAACATCGGCCCATGGATCCAATCTATCCAAGTCCCTCTGTAGAGCTTCCCTGCCCTCATGCAGATCAACACTCCCACTTAACTTGATGTCACCTGCGAACTTACTGATGATGCACTCTATGTCCTTATCCAGATCATCAATAAATATATTAAACAGAAATGGCCCCAACACTGAGCCCTGAGGAACACCACTTGTGACTGGCCACAGGATTTAACCTCATTGCCCACCGTTCTTTGGGACCAGCCAGCCAGCGCTTGATCCAGCAGCTTGTATGCTCATCCAGGCCATGAGCAGCCAGTTTTTCCATGAGAATTCTAGGGGGAACAGTGTCAAATGCTTCTTGAAAGTCTAGGTAGACTATATCCACAGCCTTCCCCATATCCAATAATTGGGTCATCTTGTCATAGAAGGAGACCAGGTTCATCAGGCAGGACCTGCCTTTCATAAACCCATGCTGACTAGGCCTGTTGTTCCTAGTTGTCCATTATATGGCTTGTGAAGACACTCAAGGTGATCTGCTCCATGACCTTCCCTGTTATCAAGGTCAGACTGACAGGTCTATAGTTTTTCAGATTCTCCTTTTCACCTTTCTTGTAGACGGACATTAGATTTGCTACCCTCCAGTCCCCTCTAATTGTAATACCCTCATTCTGTTCCCCTCCCTGTCTCCTAGCTCATGAGACTGGGTGTCCAGAGAACAGCCAGTTCTACTGCTAAAGACTGAGGCAAAGTAAGCATTGAGCACCTCAGCCTTTTCCTCATCCTTTGTGACTATGTTTCCCTCTGCATCCAATAAAGGAGGGAGATTTTCCTCAATCATCCTTTGTTGTTAATGAATTCATAGAAACATTTTTTATTATCCTTAACAGCTGTAGCTGGGTTGAGTTCTAACTGCGTTTTGGCTCTCCTAGTTTTTCCCTGTATAGCTTCACTACATCTTTAGTCTTCATGAGAGAGTTGCTCCTTCTTTCAAAGGTCATAGACTCTCCTTTTGTTCTTGAGATGCAGCCAAAGGTCTATACCTAGCCAGGCCGGTCTCCTTCCCCACCTAGTTTTTCAACACATGAGGACAGCCCGCCCCTGGGCCTTTTAAGACTTCTTTTTTTGAAGTATGCCCAGCCTTCCTTCACTTGATTTGAAAAAAAAAAAGTTAAAAAAAAAATTGCAGCTTTATTTGCCTTTATGCAGCTTGTGCATAACCCTGACATTTAATGAGGCATCCGAATTGTCTTTGCTGTTATTTTGACACATGGTCTTTGAAGCTGATCGTATTTGAGTGCTTAGCTGAAGCTGTAAAGAAAAAAGACATTAAAAAGGGCTTCAACCAATGGAGATGAAGAGAGCACCCAGTCTAATGGTACAGTCAATCCTATTTTACTGTCTAACAAGTTCAGCAATATCCATTTTCAAAACAAGATGTGACAGCAGAAAAATCTTTTAAGTTATAGAAGAACTGGATGAAGCAAGATGTCAGTACAGGAGTGAGTTTGGATAAAGCTTCTCATTAGGTTCTACTGAAAGGAATTTCAAAAGCTGCTCCAGCAATGAGAATCTGCAAACATTCTTGTCTTCAAGCTAAATAAAATTAACACAGTTCAGCAGATTTTTGAGAGCTGAGGATGTCTGAAGGGAAAGCAGAGAGGAGAAGGGCAATTCGTTTCTGGAGAAGATTATAGCATTGAGAACAAATGGTTGCAAGGCTTGTCCAAAGGAAAAATGATATGGATGTAGCAAGACAACTCTTGACTTTCCACTCTACGAGGCTTACAGTAGAGTAGAAATTTTAATGAAAACTGCATTGCAAATTATAATCTAATTTGTTTACTCCTTTGAAGGTCAGAAGAGTGGAACTTGGTTAATGAAGAAGAGAAAATTCGCCTGCAACACAAGATCGTGGAGGATGGGGAATTCTGGTGAGAACCAGAAACCTGTGTTCCTATAGGATATATGCAACTGTAGCAAAAATGAATCACACTGCAGTAGCTAAATCTGCAAAAACTGTTGCAATATCCATATTCCCATTTACCCCTTCATACTCCTAATTAGCCCTGCTCTGCAATCCTCTCATTCTCCCACCATGGTTTATTGAGTGCCACCAGTACAGTCTTTCTAATTATGTCACATTTCCACAAGCTCTCCAGCACCTTTCCTATGTATCATCCTCTCAGCCCAGTTTCCCCCAGTTTGGATATGTACCTGCGTTAACTGACCAGCCAGCGTTAGGAAATCATGGTGCTCCCCTGCAAATGTGACCTACTAGTGGCAGTATCATGGGTCACCCTCCTCCAGCTCACCAGGATCTTTCAGGCAACCACCCACCATGTAAATCTAGGTGGGTTCAGTTTCCCCTCAATTCCTCCAGGATATCATTTGAAGATTTCATGAGGCACTTCACAAAACTTGAGATCTGTAACCTCACACCTGATACTCTGGAAGCAGATAAACTCCAGACCTGGACTGTGTCGGTCAACGAAGGGCGCTGGGTGAGAGGCTGCTCAGCTGGAGGTTGCCGCAATTATCCAGGTGAGCAATGGACCTCTTTGGTGGGGATTGAATTAGATTCCACAGGTTAAGTCACACCACAGCCTGATCAGTTCTCAGCCACAGGAAAAGCCTTGCCTCCTCTGGGGATGAGGCACACAATTTTGCACCTGGAAATCTTCTGTCACTATGCTTGTGACAGCACCTTGTAAGGCCAAAGGTAAATCATCGTTCAAATGTTTCACAGTAGTTCAAGTAAGAGAAAAGAGAACAGTTTCACTCTGATAGATTTCACTTGGGAAATCCACTTTCTGGTAGCTTTAAGCACTCTGGAAGTTTGCTCCAGTTCTACATTTTATATCTTTCTTTGCTGTGCAGTTTTGTTAAAACTATTTAAAAATCAAAACAAATTATAAACCCCCCAAAAATATATACTTATCAGCCCAGTTTTATTTTTTCCCTCAAGACCCACAAGCAGGGAACTTAAAAGTCCTCCTTGATCACGAGTATCATTAGAAACTGAAGCTTTACATGTTTGCCTTGGGTTGTTGGTGGGATTTCACAGATACATTTTGGACCAATCCCCAGTATCGCTTGAAGCTCCTGGAGGAAGATGATGATCCTGAGGATGAAGAGGTTATCTGCAGCTTCCTTGTTGCACTGATGCAGAAAAATAGGAGGAAAGAACGCAAGCTGGGAGCCAACCTGTACACCATTGGCTTTGCTATCTATGAGGTACTAGCTCCAGACTTTATTTTTCTCAACATGGTCACAAGTCCCGACTATGCATTTACTGAGAGAGTCACTGAATCATTCAGCAAATTACACGAACTGCAATTTTTACTTTACAAGGAACTCAAGGGAAACCTGGAAGCAGGGAAGGAAATTCAAGGCTTTGTAACCATTCAGACCATAGTAACCTTAGAGTTTATCCAATCTATAAGCAACACACTCTTCAGGCTTTTATACTGGCTTAATGTCGGAATATATTCTCTCTTATATTCTTCAACTCTTTTTCATCCTTGCTGAGTTTATACATTTCATTGACAGAATTGTATAAAAAAAGGAAGCAGACATCCAAAACGTGTACATAGTGATTAACCTCTGTCCCTGCTGTTGACTCATGAAGAAGTCCATTTACTCAGTTCCTTGCACAACCATACTTAGTTCAGATCTTAGTGGATCTCATATAGACCCCAAGAAATCTAGAAAGTAAGGGAGAAGTTTTTAATTTTAATTATCCCCAAAAATCCATGTGAACAACCTTTTGTACGATTTATAAACAAGTGGACTGACTTAGCAGCTCTGACTATTTCTTCTCTTTGTTTCTCCCTAAGGTGCCTGAAGAGGTATGTGCAGAACAGAGGAAAATTGACATCTTAGTGTGTACTCACAGCTAGTGTTACTGTTGTGGCTGTCTGTAAGTCAGCAGGAAACTGCCCAGTCAAGTTTGTTTTCAGGGATGTAGCAGAAGCGAAACTGCTAACCCTTCTGCTTTGAGTGCTTATTAGTAACACTTTGCAAGTAATTTTTAGTTCTTTCTCACCCCCACCCCATTTTCACTTGCACCTTTTCTTCCATCCTTGTCTTCTGCTCTGTATGAGACCTAGCCGCAGCTTGCGTGGTCGCTCAGTGAACACAGGCTGCAGGAAGCCATGCCAGCGAGCCCTTTGCCATCCCACTCCATGTGCAGAACCACCCTAAACCACTTCCCTTTCCTCCTGTAAATAATACCGATGGCCTACATGCTGCAGCCACAGAGTTTACTCTATAGTCTTAGAAGTTGTTTGGAAAAATCAACGATATTTTCAGCCATTGACAAAAATCTATTATAAGCTTTTCTGAGCCTGCTGGTAGCTGAATCATTGGCATCACAGTTTTTGCAAACAAGGTCACCTGAAGCCTGAGTAACCTGGAAAAAATGAAGATGAAAGTCTGAATATTGTTTTTGCTGACTATTTTATGGGTGGTTATTTCTGCAGAAAACAGCCTGCAAGTGTTCTTAGCCCACAATTCATGATCTTAATATTCACATCTGAACCAATGCAATGTTTGATTACATTTCAGTAGCAGATACAGAATTCATGTTTTGTCCAGGCAAGGAGATGTTTCCACTGAAAGCATCTTCACTGTACCACACTGCACATAGGAGTTTGTGTATTACCATTCCTTGCTGTGCTACCCTCCAAGGAAAGTAGCTGAACTCTGGTTACATACAACTTAAAATCCAACAAAACAGTCAGTACAAAGTGCCTACAGAGCAGAAGTCAGGCAACGCTCAGCAGGTGGGCTCTGGAGCTGCCCTGAGAAGCCAACTAGACCTAGCCAGTAGCATCTTAGAGGTGGCAGACCCTGTATGCGTTACCAGCTATTATCCCTTGTCAGCTCCCTGCTTGCTAAGCTGCTGCTTCATTTATGTTTTCTGTCCCAGCCATGTACTGCCCTCATGACGAGCCACCGGGGAATGGGTAAGAGTTCCTTGAAGACAAACTGACTCATTTGTTCTGCAGATGCATGGTACTAAGCACCACTTGCAAAAGGATTTTTTCCTCTACAATGCCTCCAAAGCTAGAAGTAAGACCTATATAAACATGCGGGAAATCTCTGAGCGCTTCCGGCTACCTCCCAGCGAGTACGTGGTCATCCCATCAACATATGAACCCCACCAGGAGGGAGAGTTCATCCTGAGGGTCTTCTCAGAGAAAAGAAGTCTTTCAGAGTAAGTTGCAGACCCATTTATCCGACCACAAAGGTGGTGGTGAGCTCACTAGTCTGCTTTAGTCATATTCCTAGTGTGCTACACCTGCTTTTAAATTTCTCAACCTCATTAGAAACTCCAAGCTGCAAATTCATTTCCCTGAGCTTCTCTTGTAGTCTACCAAAAGCTGCTTTGAGTTATCTTTGGAGGAGCTTACTATTTGCAGAATATCCTTTGTAAGCACACCATTAGCCATTTTTAATAATGAAAATGAAACTGCTTTTTATTGCTATAAGCCACTGGCTGAAGTTTTGGCCAGACAGATCACTGAACCATATCTAATGAATGGAACACAGAAGTAGGTAGTTATTTTCCATTCTGCTCTTCAACTATTTTCCTAGAGTTCAGGAAATTGAGGCTGGTGTCACCATACTTGGGCCAAACAGCTACTATTTTACTCCCAGCTGCCAAAGTTCAGTGTTACCAAAGGCTCTTGAGAGGAGTAAAGCAGGCAGCAGCCCTTCTGGAAGTGGTTGGGATGCTTTGCTCAAACTGGGGAAAATCCTGCTGCTCTAACAGTTGGAAGCCAGCCTGCACTGCTGGCTGTTTGGGAAGTTTGAGTGGCTGCTTACAAACCAGCTACAAAAACAAGCAACGTTGGGAACAGCCACTTTCCGATTTATTTACTTTCTGCTTTCTTCTAGGGAGGCTGAAAACATGATTGAGGCAGACCGTCCATCGGTAAGTACTGTCCTGGGCCTGTTTTGTGTATGAATAAGGGTGAGGAGAGGAGGAGCACCCCATCTAGAAAAACCTACAGCAGGAAACAATTTGCAGCCACATTGCAGCCCCTTTGGCATAAATGGCCATGTCTTCTCATCAAGATACTTCTATTAACACTTGCTTTATATACACTACTTTCTGATATGGCCAGACAAGCACCTTTTGCCAGATCTGAAATTTGGTCCTGGTATAAAGAAGCCGGATGCTACGCACTGCCTTTGCCTCCATCAATGGAGGTTCCTCATTTACCAGCAGAGGTCTAACTCTGTGCTCGAAGATACTTTGTTTATGACATTGGCATCTCATCTAATAAAGAAAAAATATCTTATGTTGAAGTACATCCCTTTCTGGAAAGGGATCCTAATGATTCAAACTAGCATCCATGACAAGCTTTAACTCTTCAGTGTAGGCTTTTACTTATTTTTGTGGGAATATACTAAAGCTAACAATAAAATTAGTCTGGGAAAAAAAAATAAATCAGAGGAAATGCTCTTTCACAGAGTTGAGCTCCATCAAACCTTGCTCAGAAGTGTTCCCCTTCTGTTTGCTGCCATGATAACAAAATACCTGGTGGAGTTCAATTGCCATTTGAGATAACACTGATGTGTGAGCACAGGTGTCCAATCTCCACTGCACTGACAGGTTGGGAAAAAGAAAAGGAACAGTCAGAGCTAAAGCTACAACAGAGATATTATTCAAGTAAGGCCCCACATGAGATGGACACTGTTCTCCTATGGTTTCTGCAATTGCTGTCCTTCACTATGCAATTTCTTGGTGGGTGCATTTTGCCTCATTTTCAGAGACTCAAAAACTGCACGAATATAAGAAATGGGAAAAAATAGTACAAATATAGAAATGAGGGGAAAATGTGAGAGAGGGCAAGAGAAAAAAACAACTTTACTATCAGCTCTGCATAATCTGGGTAAAATCTATAATTGTGTGTAAAAACACCTTTTTTTTTTATTTTGCCTCTTTTTCTACAGAAAAAGAAAAAGGGCAAGGTGGGTACTGGTGTGATGTGCAGAGTGCCAGCAAGGTGAGGAGCATGTGCAATGCATGCAGCAGGAGCAGAGTCCCTCAGTGCCGTTATGATTTCTCTGTTCCTGGAAACAGATCTAGTTAATGAAGGACACTAGAAAAGAGGCCATTAGCAGGCACTAAAGATTTTGTCTTCCCACACTAAATTCTAATGAACTAGCATTAGCATCGTGTACCCCTCTCACCCAAGGGGTGGAAAAAGGGTAAGAGAAACTTTTCAGCTTCATAAGCTCAATCCTCTGGGTTGCTCAAACTGCCCTTCTTTCCTGCCCCTCCACAGGCACCCTGACACCCCTTCTCCAGACACATGTCCTCACATTTGCTTTCTGTTGCCTATGCAGCTACTCCTCTTTCCTGAAGTTTTGCTCACCAAAGTCCAGGATTCTCCTTTCTATTCCACACAACACATGTAGGACCTTGAAAACATAACCAGGCATTTTAATCTTGAGAGGCTGATTGCAATTAATACCCTAGGCTAACATTCACATCTTTCTTGTAGCAGATTTCCTTCTTTTAAACAAACTAAAGCAGAACAATTGCGTGTGGCTGCTTACAGCTGAATGCTTCAAGAATTAACACAGAGGAAGGACATAGACTTTGCATAGCTAACGAGTGCCTACACAAATACTCCATTTCGTTGTAGGATTCAGATTCTGATTTCATTGCTGCTGTCCTTCATAGAGAGGGGCAAGTTCATCAGTTTAACTGAGACTCAAGAATTGGTGAGACTTATTTCGCTTAAAAAAGAAGAAAAGGAAAAAAAAAAAAAAGTAGCATTTAAACAGTTACTGCCTTTCTATACAGGAAAGCTAGAAGCCAGAGATCGCACTCTTTGTCCAAAAAGACTTCTGCAGCTTCCTTTTTAGCATGAGAGCAGTAACTTCAGAAGTCTATGTGCCCCCACATGTTTTTTTCCCCTCCTCCTTTTCTTTCACTCCCAGCTCTGGCATCCCCAGTCACGTTCTCAGAGTGGGAGCTGCTGCCGCATGCGCTTCACCACAGAATAGCTGTCACCAAATATTTTCCTTTCCACTATTCCTTGTGTAATTTCCACTTCTCTTTTGCTCTCTTCCTTCGTCTTCTAGCCTATCATCTTTGTTTCTGACAGAGCAAACAGCAATAAGGAGCTGACAGCAGATGAAGATGCTGGCAAAGATGGTGAAAAAACCCACACATATGAGAAAAAGGTTTCTGTAGCAAGTGGCAAGGAGGGAAAGGGGGCTTGGTCTTGCTGGCATGAAAGAATAGCTGGGAAGAGCCCAGAAATGGGGCAAAGAAGTGTCCTAAGATACTTCACAGCTTTTCATCAAATCTTAGCACAACTTGTATCTGGTTTAAGTGGACCTAATGACTGTGAGTGAACAGAGACTATTTTACAATTATTTAAGACCTGTGCTGGAGGATTTAGTTGCTTGAAAGCATCCCCTGGTTGCGCTCTTATACAAGGATCCTGGCTGTGAGACATCCCTTCCCCATGAGCAGCGCTGTTCCGTTCGCTCCAGCCCCTGCAGTGGTACCTGCTCTGCACAGGGCATATCCATAAATTGCATGTAAGGGGCTTCAGGAGCTCCTGAGATAATCACAGTCTGTCCAGGAGCTCTTGCATCTTCTCTTCTGCTGTGTCAGTATCAGAGAGGAGGAACACAGGGTAGTGAATCCAGAGTTTCTGCCTGCAGGTGAGGGTGAGGGACGCAAGATGCAAACAGCCAGATCCTGCACCCAGGCTCCAGGTGCCTGCAGACACAGCTTGGGCATCTGCCTAGAGGGAGCCTGCTGTTCTGCTACACAACACAGTATGAGCCAGTACGAACCTCAGAGATCAGGCTTGTTCTTTGCATGTGTCGCCCCCTTCCCCCCCAACCCACCCCACTCCAAAGAGCTCTCATGCCCAAGTCCCTCTGGTCAATTCATAGCCTACAGGGTGGCTATCGAGTAGATATGCCTCTTCTTTGCAATGCTTTGAAACAAACTCAAGAAGATAAACATCTGTCAGTGAAAGCGATCATTTGACTCCTTCCAAGAGAAAGGAGAACAATGGGATGAAGTGCTCAACAGTTTTGCCAGGGAACACATTTAACAAAAAAAAAAAAAACAGAAGGGGGAAAGGACCAGGAGGATGACCCATCCCTCCAAAGAGCTCCAGATTCAGTAAGAGGCTCCTTCTCACAAGGGCAGCTGAGCCTTCCAGCCCTCCAGGCCCCTGATGTGCTAACGTTGTATCCTTTCCTTGTCTCTTTTCAGCGCCCTTCAGCAAAAGCTCGTGATGAGAGTGAAGAGGAAAAACAGTTCAGGAATATTTTCCGACAGATTGCAGGGGATGTGAGTACACAACCCCACAACTGATCCCTGTCCCTGCCATGAAAGCAGCCGAGTCACAGCAGCACCTACATCAACTGCTGCACAAATTCAAAACCCTAATTTTAAAACTTCTTTTGAATTTTCTTCCATCAAATTTCCTTTGAGATCTGAAGCTAAGTAAAACCAAATCCAAATCCAATTAAGTATACAGTTATCCTCATACATATATAGAAGCTAATCCCATTGTGTACAAGGGAGCCTGATTTAAATTTGGGCTTTTACTTGCATCACTACTACATGGTGCTATTACGCATAGCATGTGTAAACAACTTAGAAATACTGTCCCCTCCAGTATATCCTTAAGGAGAGTTAAAAGTGAAAGCAGATCAAAGAACTGCATAAACCGAGAGGCTGCAAATGGGTTACAAGGATTTTTGCATTTTGCTTTTTGACTTATACCGTGGCTTGAAATTACTGGTTGTTGCTCTAAGTTGTAGTTTAAAAAGCCCTATATGGTAACTTAAGACCTTACTGGTACTGCAGCCCCAAGAAAGATTAATACAAACTACAACACACTCTAGCTTGAAGCATATACATGCCATACTGAAAAGTGACCAAAGACTTCATACTTTCAGCATACACATCCATAAAGCAATCTGCTTAATAAGGAATGTTGTAATTAATTATATTTTCACCACATTTCCCACCAGGACATGGAGATCAATGCTGAAGAACTCAGGAATGTTCTCAATAATGTTGTAAAAAAACGTAAGTTTGAGCATGTTTTCCAGTAACCCTGGACAAAGAAGTCCGTGACATAATGTAACCTTCCACCCCAAGTTCAGCCTCACTAATTTCCTAGTTACGCTTCCATAGACTTTGCAGCCAGACTTTAGCAAGCTCAGCTTTTCATAGAGATACTCTCTAGGAATGATGAAGTAATGATAATGCAGAAGTGAGCAAAAGTTCATTGGAAGCGCCACACAGGATAATATAGCACTTCAAGCCCTTTAAAAAAAAATAAATCTAAAGGAGGTTTTTCTCCCTGTTTAGCAAAGTTTAGCCTACAGACCCTGGGTTTGCTTAGTTACCTGGAAGTTGGTTTAGGGTTTTCCAGATGTTTTTATTGCATATAACAGGTCAACAAAAGTAATTTCTCTCTCACAAACAATAACATTAGAGTCTGTTCAGATTCTCTACTGTTAATTTCTTACTGGATGAAGGAAGTAGGTTTGGCTTCTACTTTGAGTAGAGTTACACCTAAGAGGAAAAAGCACTTTCTGACTTGCATGACCTGTTTTCACCTGGGATCGTTTATTTCAGATAAGGACCTAAAGACAGAAGGATTTGAACTGGAATCCTGCCGCAGCATGATTGCTTTAATGGATGTATCCTTTTGGGGTGAAAGGGATTCCTTGGTACTCCACCAGTCCACTTGGGTTGTATTTCCCACCACCTCCCACACAAAGCTTAGTAGGCCAGGGCAGAACAGGACATTATAGTCCGTAGCCAGATAACACAGCATTCCTGGTTTGGCACATCCGGTCATCTCAACATCAGTGTAACTGGCAGAGGAAAGTATCTCAGAACAGAGAACTATAGGATAAGTCAGTCAGTACAATATCCCCCCTTAGGTATCAGTGACTGGCCAGATCTGGTACTAAAGCATGATTTTACTTTTTTTTTTTTTNCAACAAAGCTACAGTTCTTGTCTGCAAACTTACTAGATTTCTCTCTTATCTTTAAGTTTATATGTATTATACATTCCACTGTGCGCTTAGCATGCAATGCCTACAGAAACTGTCTTACAGCAAGTATAAAGAAACAGAGTACAAGGTGCCATAGGGGGTTACCTCCAATACAACAGCCCTCAGTTTTCCTGTCTGACATAACCCATGATTTTGAGAGAACATAAGTGCAGTCAAACACAGCCAGAACATAATCGTAACTACAACCCAGAGCCATAATAGTTGGAGCCTAACCATATTTTTGAGTGGCTTTAGTCAACATATTGCTTAGTTCTCAGTTCATTTTAAGAAAGAGCTTCATTCCAGGAATAAGCTCAGTTGTCTTGAAAACAGTGAGTAAGCTCCACATTTGGAGGTATTTGGAAAGACCCCACTAAAACATCCTGTTTGTGTACTTTATAATAGCAGCAGGAGCAAACCTCTCCCCTGGTGCCAGGTATCTGCTTCTACACAAAGTACAAATAGTTCTTCACGATCCTGAAACAAAATACTATGAACAATAACCAAAATGGTCACAGATATTTTACTCGGTAGCTCAGCCAGCTCTTAACGCTGAGGAGATCCTGAACCCTGTTTCACATTCATCCCTTCACCAGTAGCTCCAGACTTAATTCATTTTCTCTGAAAAATACTGTGGGATTTTTACCTGAATGTTTACATCACAGACAGACGGCTCAGGGAAGATAAACTTCGATGAATTTCGACACCTCTGGGACAAGATTAAAAGCTGGCAGGTATTGCTGGTATCCGCGGCACCATTCTTCACAGCTTTTGCAGCACTACAGCTTGTATAGGAGAACCAGACCTCTCTACATACAATACAACAAAAAGAAAAGCTAAAATATTGCAAATTAGCTTATAAAAATAAAAGGAACATCTCTCCTTGTCCTGCTCACAGCCTGAGCAATAGCCTGAATCTCTGAAGACTTCCCCCATGAGACTAGCATGAAGGCACACAAATTGGAAGAGGGTGGTGATGGGAACTAGATTAAGGGCTTGCAAATAGCTTAATTAGGACAATCAAGAGAGAGGATTAACACCATAAACTCAAGTCAAACAAGAGAGTCTCTAGGGCAGAGCTTTTTGCTTCTCACAGCATGGATCTATATTGTTTCACTTTGTGAGAGGAGCTCTGTGGTACCACCCAACAGCAGCAACATAAGGCAAATGGCAAAGCCTCCAAGTGCCCGAGTCCCACATTCCATACCCACTCACTGGGTACATTCAACAGAAGTATGTGCTTTTAGTTCTCTTGTGTATTTAGTTTTGTTTGTTTGCTTTTCCAGAAAATTTTCAAGCGTTATGACACAGATCATTCGGGAACCATTAACAGCTACGAGATGCGCAATGCTGTCAATGATGCAGGTACTTCTCCCAGCATTCAGGGCCCAACAGCCAAAGAAACATTATTTCGCTTGATCTGTCACAGGTGAAATCAGGAAAGCAGTGCAGTCTTTAAAGAGACCCTACAGAAATTTAAAAATCCCATTTTTCCCTGTAGAGCTTCTCAAATATCTAAACAACAGGTCTCATATGTCTGACCAACCAAATAGATTTCTTCAGCTCTTTAAACTTTCCAGTGAATGAGGCTCTGCTGCCTTAAGGATCTTGCACTCGGGGTCCTGCTTTTCAGGGGGACCAGGGAGCACTGAAGACATTTGATTTCATTTAAGTTGTGTATTCTTTATGTTTTTCTAAGTAACAATCAACAAACAGCAGAAAAGCTTCAACCCAAGTGTACAGGCACCAAAACCAAGGCAGAGCCGGTTAATGCCCCAGTTTGCATCAGAGGCAACTGGATGGACATTTCTTCATGTGTTTCTTAGTGGCACTAAAGCCACTGTGGGCTCAATCTCCTCTTCTGCCTGCATAGCAAAAAGAAAGCATTTTTGCAAAAGCTGCAGTTAATGACACTTGTCCTGCACAAAGAGGCTTTTGACTTTCCTTGTTTCTGGTCTCAAGCCCCTTGGTGTGCTCCTCTCCCTGGAGAGCAGGCCTGGCCCAGCTGGGGCGGTACCAGCTGCTGCTTCTCAAAGGGAGCAAGATGGCTTCTTCCATCAGAAAATCTATAGCATTGATATAAATGCCATCATTTCAGTGGCATTTTGTCTTCAGCAGTGTTTTGGCACATTGGTTACTAGTTCATCAAGAAACAGCGAGAGAGATACCTGTTTTGTATTTTACAAACCCTCAGTGATTTGACCTCAGTTAAGGATAAACCTACACCTGGATTCAGACTCTTGCTGCAGTAGAAGTATGGGTCATTCTTATTTTACAAGTTTCTGTTCTCACCAAGAAAGTTTTCAACATAAAAAAAATTAAAAATTCTTTACTTACCTCCCCTGCCCTGACTTTAGGACGAAGAACATGTTTTGCAATGAAAATGTCTCTGTATCACTCCCCTGGGCTGTACCTGACTGTGCACCATCAGCACCCAAATCACAACAGGCCCTTTGCGAAGCTGCAGCAGTCAGTGCCGGTTCGGCAACACCACGCCAAGGAATTACCTCATCCTTTTTTTTGACCATTTTGTAATTGTATTTTCACAGCAGCTCCCCTCTACGTTTCTGTCACCCAGTTTTGTGGCTTTGCTGTCATCAGGCTCAGCTGAGCTGCAAACTCTTTGGTGCAGACCTCTCTTCTCCCTGGTTACCGTGTGCAGCAACTCATATGCTCTGGCCCTCCCAGATCATAAATTCAAAACATGATTCCTGGTTTAAGAAAGCAGCTGGACACAAGGAACCTCCTTGTAGCTTCGCTTCCTTTCATTCAGCAGTCGCAGCTTCCTCACTGGGCCTGGGAGGTGCCTCTGGCCAAACCTCTCCAGGAGGCCTGAGCAGCACCGGCATTTGCCCCCGGCCACAGCCCAGCTGTACCCCCTTTCTGGTCCTCTGCAGGGTTTCGGCTGAACAACCAGCTCTACGACATCATCACCATGCGCTACGCCGACAAGAACATGAACATCGACTTTGACAGCTTCATCTGCTGCTTCGTGCGCCTGGATGCCATGTTCAGTGAGTCCTGCTCCGGTTTTACTCTGCTGCTTCCCCTCCTCACTCCCAACACACACTTGCACTCAAAACACTACTGCCGCCATAGAGTTTTAATCATCATCTGAAATATGACAGCCATCCTATACAAACACAAAGGAAAACATACCCTTGCATTTCTCTTTGTATTATAGAATAGAATCATAGAATTGCCCAGGTTGGAAGGGACCTTTCGGATTAAGTCCAACCATCAACTCAACACTGATAGAATCCCAAAACCACCATTACACCATGTCCCTCAGCACCACGTCTATTCACCTGTTAAATACCTCCAGGGACAGTGATGCCACCACTTCCCTGGGCAGCCTGTTCCAATGTTTGATAACCCTTTCAGTGAAGAAAATCTTCCTAATATCCATCCTAAACCTCCCCTGGCGCAACTTGAGGCCATTTCTTTTTGTCCTATCACCTGTGACTTGGGAGACAAGACCGATCCCCACCTCTCCACAACCTCCTTTCAGGTAGTTGTAGAGATTGGTAAGGCCTCCCCTCAGCCTCCTTTTCTCCAAGCTAAACAACTCCAGCTTCCTCGGCTGCTCCTCATAAGACTTGTTCTCTAGACTCTTTAGCAGCTTCACTTCTCTGGATATGCTCCAGCACCTCCATGTCTTTCTTGGAGTGAGAGCCCAGACCTGGGCCCAGCACTCAAGGTGTGGCCTCAGCAGTGCTGAGCACCAGGAGGCAATCGCTTTGCTATTCCTGCTAGCTACACTATCCCTGTTACAGGCCAGGATGCTGTTGGCCTTCTTGGCCACTTGGGCACACCGCTGTCAACAGCTAGCTGTCAACAAACACCCCCAGGTGCTTTTCTGCCAGGCAGCTCTCCAGCAACTCTTCCCCAAGCCTGTAGCACCCCATGAGGTTGTTGTGACCCAAATGCAGGACCCAGCACTTGGCCTTGTTGAACCTCATCCCATTGGCCTCGGCCCATTGATCCAGCTAGATAAAAACAGGGCAGAAATCCTTGCTGACCGCCTGAATAAATACCTGTGGTATTTACTCAGTTTGCACAACACAGCAGGAGCAGGGTTTGGTTTGCTATTTGGGATTGTCTTTACAGAGCAATTTAATCTACTCTATGCGCTGTTGTTTCCTTGCTTTAGGAGCATTCCACGCCTTCGATAAAGATGGAGACGGCATCATCAAGCTCAATGTCCTGGAGGTAAATTGGTTTATGCCAGTATTTCTAACACAAAGTCACAATACTAGATTTTACTTGTATTATTCATTGCACAGGTTGTCAAGGGTGCCCATGAGAGTTGGTTGGAAATTGTCATCCAAGTGCTAAGAGTCCACAAAACCTCCTGAAAATTTTGCTACATTTTACACAGAAAACACCTGTATCCATGATCTGCCAGCAACCACTGCTCTGTAAGAGACTCCAGTTGGTGCTGACAGACACAGCTGGTTACTCTTTGTATCATCTTTAAAATGCTTCAAAAACCCTTTGAGGCTTGGTTTTTTTAATGAGGCAAATTAAATTAAATTTTCTTTAGTTGAAAGGCATCAGCTGATAATGGGGCTTAACGTGGTTATTTACCTTTTTATAAATCTTACTAAGACTAAGTTTCAATTTAAAAGCCTGTCTTCTGCTGGGAGGCCACAAAAAGGCCCCTTCACTTTTTGCAAGGGAAGGAGGAACTGGAGCAAGAGGCCTCAGACAGTTCCCTGTGCACTCTGTCCTGAGGGTCAGCGAGTGGCTGCCTTCCAGCCACAGTGTCTCCATACGATTTGTTGGAGGATGATGCTTTGTCATCTAATTCTAACTCTTCTTTCAGTGGCTGCAGCTCACGATGTACGCCTGACACCGGAGCCAGGGCCCACCTTCAGCGAGACAAGGCTCAAGGCATCTCTTTTGAGTCACGAGCTCCATTTATCCCCAAGCACAGATGAGCATTTCCCAATTACATGCTTCGCTCGCCAAGATAAGCAGGGCATAGGAAGAAGCCCTTGGAAAAAGGCAGCTGGACTCCAGCAGACAGACCAGTGCACACATCCTGTAACAACTTTTATAACTTCCTGACATTTTCTTTGGACACCAAGGATTAATTTATTAATGACTGAATTAAGCTTTTTCTGTGTGGTAAAGACACAGAGCATACTTTGTTATTTTGCCTCAGCTGACGGCTGGAAAAGTCTTCCCTCAAGTCAGGCCAAACTGGGACTGTATTTGAACTGTGAAAGGCAGAGGTGTTTACCATCACCCTGCAATTAGTCGTTAACACGTCCTGCTTTTGATACTGTCATTTCAGCCTCTTCATCAGGAAGAATGAATGTTTGGCATGAGATTGTGCTACATGACATCAATGTGATGCATCCCAATCACTTCTGTCACTACAGAAGCGGCTGCAGGTCGGTCCTCTGCTGCGCCAGAGCCATGGCCGTACAGCACAAGAGCCCACAGTGCCCAGGCACAGCTCGGGCAGCGCCTCCCCGAAACTGTCAGATCTGAGCAATCTGGTCTCATTTTTAGCACTCCCATAGTATCTGAGTTACACATTTAGGTAGTTTTTAGAGTTAGTGCATCCTCTATAATATGACGGAAGTTGATTGCCATTTGAGACAGAAAGTGTCTGTGTGTGTGTGTGTGTGTGTGTGTGTGTGTCCATGGATCTGATGACCTTTGCCAAGTTTCCTCACCAGAAAGACAGCACTCCTTGCTCCTTTGGAATACGCACAACACAATCGATGATACCCTTATACTGCTTATCAGCTGCAATTTGTTTACTTGCATGTTGTACCTGTAGCAAAAGCTTGACCCGCTCGATGGGTGCCACCGCCGTCTTGCTGATGACTGCAGGGACGCCGCCCACCAGAAAGTCCTTGAGGAAGGAGATGGCCTGGTCCGCCATGTTGAGCCACAACACAGTCTACGCAGACACTTCACACCCCCCCGCCCCGGGTCCCTTTTCCTGCCACTACTGAGTATTTCTTTTGTGTAAGCAGTGACTTGTAGCAGAACTGGACACTGTGGTAGCATGACAGCTTCGGGAAGGTTCTTAGAATGTCTAAGTTCAATTAGTTTAATTGAACCAAAAATAAAATCAGCTGGATGTTGGCCTAATGCTTAGGGCTGGGTTTTGTTTTCATTTTTATGAAAAAAGGAGGCTGAAACATCGAGAATGTTTCCATCATTCTCCCACACATACAGCTGCTCCTGGAGTTTCATAGCAAGCATGGAATCAGCTTATTATCTCCAACATTTGCCTGTTTGCACCTTCAAAGCTTTAAAAATATAAAGCACCTGAGTATGAGACCTCCATTGTTACCAGCTTTAAGGACAAGTGTTTCAGAATATTGATCAATAGAAAAAATGGAAGGAAAAACAAAACGTGGAAGATGGGCAGAGACCAGACTTCACCAGAACCTTCTCCTTGGAGCTTTACCCATGAAAAGTAGCAAAGCAATCTGCTGCTGCAAAGCAAAACTTTAAAAACAAGAGTCACAGCATGCACTGAAAGGTATTCTGGCAGGAAGCACATTTAACCCAACAGCCACTAAGAAACTGAAAATCTTTTAACTGTAAAGTTCTCCATGTTGTCCCACACTGCAACTTCCTCTGAAAGAATAAGAAAATGCTTTAGTTTATCCAAAGAAGAGTTCTTCTCCTTTAAATTCAACTTTTGTTTTAACCCAAATGAAGGTTTTAGGATGACTGGAACAGCAGGAGCCCTGGGCTCCAGCCATGTGTTCTCTCCCCTAAGCTATTATTTTCCACAGAAAAATACAGCAAAGATGCCCCTGCCCAGAGCGTTCAGAGAAAAATAAAATCTATCAGTAAAGAAATCAAAATCAGGATTTTTGATTGGCAACTCAAAACTGGCCCTTAAAGTCCCGGTGAGTGAACTACCGAGGCTCTAGAGAACTTCCCCTTGCAACAGGCCATGGAGCAAGGGAGACAGTGGGACACCTTAGTGCCACCACTTTCCCTTCTCCCCAGGGAAGGACCAGGGCTGAGATTCCCCCACACTGGGTGGAAAGACTTGCAACTTCCCTGCTCCTGCTGGAGCTTCAGTGTGACCCATCCTCTTAAAGGAAAAAAATCCCAAACAAGGTCAAGTTCTACTGAATCCTGCGAAAGAATCATTCTGTTCAAACCGAAGAAGAATCAGACTGACAAACCAGAACAATATAAAGAACTTTTATTTGCCTTTTCTTCCTTTTTTTTTCCTTTTTTCTTTTTTTGCTGTGCAAAGTGTTGTTATTACGCTCACAGCTTTGTACCAAAGTGAAAGAAGAAAACCAAGGTCAATCTGTGCACATGTTCCACACAGCTTAAACCATTCAATATTTAATCACGTTGCTTTATTTTATTTCCATTCTTCAAAAAGCCTGTTTAACACAGCAAAAGGAAACCCGAGAAGCTGGCAGGCGCACGGAACAGAACACATACCCACACAGATGGCTCTTCCTTTCACTAGTAAATATTTTACAAACAGTAGCCAAAACCGGTTCCTTATCCTTCCTCACGTATTCTGCACCTCTGGACAACTTGGACTGCTTGAATGGTAGTGCCACAACAAGCCTCAACCCCAAAATTCCCCCGTACCCGTGTTTGCATTCAAAAGGGAGGATAAATACTTTCTCAACACTGCACTTCTCTTTCTGGGGACCTACAGTTTATCAGGAGGTTTCAGTTACCGTTTGCCCTGTTCTGCCCCTATTGTGCGTGAAGAGCTGCACCGCTGTGAGCCCCGCACAGCCAAACTCCCACTGCCCCCCGGGTGGCGGCTCACGCCCCGGTAACACACTTGAAGCCTGCACATCTACAGGTAGTGACAGGAGGCAAGCAGAAGCTGGGATATCTAATGCATCTTCGCACCAACAGATGCAGCGGTTTGCCCTCTGGCCCTTTCACACACAGAAGCAGCAGCGTTAGGCCATACCAGTTTTGCACTGCCAGTGACCTGCTCTTTTTCCTTCTGATTTGAAGGAAAAAGGAGCAATGAGTATAGACCAATACACGTGAGGCTACTGGGGTTGGGGGAGGTTAAGTTTTGCAGCGTATGTCAACTTTAATTGATCGTTTTATGGTTCCACACCCTCCTTTTGGGGCTCGGTATACGCCTACGGCAGCAAATTCTCAGCCTTTTGAGAAGAATGGTGTAATTGGTTTCAGTAGCGCTCAGAAAAGCATACAACGCCTCTGAGCGCTTCCTCTCTGCTGAGGGGGGCTCACAGCTAAACAGGCACAGTCTCAGTCCTGCAAAGAGCAAAAGGGCATCTCACCCGAGAAAGGGCCCACCACCTGCAGTCAGTCAGCCTTACAGCAAGACCAGAGCTCATCATTTAACCCTGGACTAACATAATAAACACAGCTAACCTCAAAATAAACCCGCACGCTACGCACTCTTCCACCCACAGGTTTTTACTTCTATAGAAAACAAACCGAAAACAAAAATAGACCTGAAACAGGCTCCTGGTGTGTGCAGTACTGCTTCTCATGCAAATACTAGTCCATGAAACTTCACACATTGTCTACCCTCCAAAGTTGCTTCACTCTTTGGGAGGAGGTGTACCAGGAGTCAAACCCCGAAGCCGCAAGACCAGGGCAGATGCCATTCGGGGCTGGTGAGGCAGTACCTCCGTTTGGCACCTCTCTCCTGCAACTGCCTCCAGAAGAAGCGAATGGCCAAGAGCAGAAGCTGCACCAAATTCCCACTGAACAAGCCGGAAACCTCCCCACAGGACTCCAGAGGATCCTGGGGATTTCCAGTTGCACAACAACTTCATAGCAAATCCTTTTGAGATATCCTCAGGACAAAGGAGTTTTCCTCTGAACCCCTGAGCGTTTTCTTCATTTTTTTTTAAATGACAAAGCCAAATTTTTATAAGCACTCCTGCAGCTCTGCTATTTTCCTGCCTCTTAGCCACTTTAAGATTTTGACAATCTATCTGAAATTACCTACCGAGGAGCAAAAAGACACCTGCTAAAGCTAAAGCAGGATTGCAGAAGTCCCGGCTCTTCAGGACTGTTTTCAAGGGCAGATGAGGAAATATCATGGACTACAGGACAAGGAAGTCTGCTTCCACCAACTACAAAAGATAAACCCAACAAGCAATCAGGAATGCAAACACAGTGTAATAACTGTTCTTGCTGCAACGCCTACTGAGAAAGATCTTTACACCTTCCCCAAAACAGGTGAGAGAACATGAAGAATCCCAAGGAAGAAGTAATAGAATCTACTCTTACACACTGTTTTTCAGAATTCTACAATCACTCCACATGCTTGTCCCCAGGACACACATCTCCACACCTTCACTTGGAGCACAGTCCAGGAAGGACAGCTCGAGACGTTCACATTGCTTATGCCACACTTCTACACGCTCCCACCTTGTGGTTCAAGAAAAAAACAAAACAAACTTCAGAAAAACTCTCAAACATTGCTAATATTGGAAATGGTTTAAGTACTACCCAGTCTTCTGCTTTTGGGTCATGAAAAACAAAACCCACACACTCTTGGAGGCTCTAGAGCAATAGAGCCTGCACAGAAAACATTCACACTGTTCAGAGATTCCCGTGAACTTGATTCTCTCTTGAGTTGCTTCGTCCACAGACCACAGAAAGAAAGGAGAAAGAAAAAACAAAACCACAAAAATACACCCCAAAAACCAAAACAAAACCACCCTCAAAACAGCCTGTGGTCTGAGCCACATACTGGGTTTTTCTCCTGTCCATGAACTGTTTACTAAAAAAACCCAAACAAATCACCGCAAAAGCACCGGAACCCCAGAGGTTCCCATGAGTCTGGAGTAGGATGCTACGGCACCTCATTCCTATTTTAGTCCTGTCTCACAAAATAAATCATCAGTGTCAAGTGATTACAGAGAAATTACATTTGTCTGCTAAGACAATACAAAAACAATGTGCTTCTGAGAAGGCCCTGAAAATTCCTTGAGTTGACGTCAGTGGAACAGCCATGGGCTTTTCTCAGTCATTTTCTTGGCCTGGAAAGGCTTCTTCATAGTCAAAGAATGAGACTATAAAACTGATTTGGTCTATGGTTGGCAAACCAAGCCTCAGAGAAGGCTGTGAAGGCTTCTAGCAGTGAAGGAGACGCCCAGTAAAAATAGTCCATTCAATTTGTTTGAGGAGCAACGCATTCATTTACAAGCAGCTGACTTTTGACACTGGGCTGTCTTTACCTTCTGTTAATGAGTTTAAGGAAACCTCTGCTTTTTTTATCCTGAGCAGCAAGTTAAGCAAAAGGGAACATAAAGCTCCTTGTTGATTAGGCTCCTTAAGAGCTCTTTGCTAAATGAGCGTCCTTATGGGTGAGAGGATCACAAATGCAAGAGGTACATTTCACTGAAATTAAGGGGTGAAGTTTTCCACCCCAAAGGACACCTGCAGAAGAACCCCAACAAGTAGAAAGAGTCCTCCCCCCCTGCACTGGCTTCACTGCGGCAGCTTTGAGCATTAATAGAAACAAGACTCTAAACATGCAATATGCATTTTGTATCCTCAGCTTCTGCTTGGGAACTTTAGGCTTTAAAATGCTTCTTTCCAGTTGAGTCTTTGTGAACCTGACATAGCACAGGCCAATTAATCCAGTTCACAACAGAAACAAATCAGTCCCTGAAGCTGCTGCACAGAGGCAGCACCCAGGTGTTTCTCGTAGTTTGCCGTGCCGTGAGGATACAGGACTGCAAAGCTCAGTCACTCAGACCCCAATTAAAAACAGGAATCCGACTATGGGGTTGTATCGAGACAGCAGTGGTTGTGCTGGTACCTAAGTAGAACAGAAGCTGACACCCCTTACTTCTTTCCTGTACATAAGGACCTACATTGAAAAGGACCAGGATTACACAGCTCAGGAGTGGAGTCACTGTTGGAGCAGTTTTGCTGCTCCTAACGCACCACTCAAGAAACAACCGCTTTCCTCTAAATAAACAAAATACCTCAGGACCTACAGTATTTAGGGCAGAATATCACTGTATCACTGTCTGTATCGTGCCAGTTATAGCAACTTTTACACAAGGAATAAAAAATAAGTTACAATTAACATTAAAAAAATTTAATTTATTCCAGTTCTCCATAAAATACCTCCTCTTTTTATGAAGAAAGTCAAAATGTACCCAGATATTTAGGTTACACTGCTAGAACCTGTGATATTCTGGTTTGCAGAATTTTATTAAAATCAGCTAAAAAAAGTGGATACAACGTAAAACCAGACACATCTTAGACACTTAACACCTTTCAAGCTGAGTTTGCGAACACCAGCACCTATTCTCAACACCCCTCTTGAATTCCCAAAGACTCTCAGACCAGGATTCTTAACAAACAAACAAACAAACCAACAACAACAACAACAAAATCAAGGCAGACAAGAGGAGGGAATATTCTTATCTGTCAATGAATTAAAAACTTGCATGAATCTTCCACTTGGGCCAAGTCTTAATTGACCAGCCTGATTTCTACAGATCTCTGTAGGAAGGCATGTCAGCCCCACTCCATTTTTGCATTCCAAGTGGGAAACGAAAGTGGAAGGACTGGAGTAAGAAATTGATGTTATTTGGAATAATTCTGACATATAAAATTACTTCCCAATGTGGGAGGTGAAAAGCTTCATGAGTCAATCCTGCTGTCATCCTCAGCGTGTCTCTCAATGTGTCCTACAGCATCCTAGAAAAGGACCAGAGAAGTAAGGTCATCCTCATCATCACCAAAAACTTAGCTAAAGAGTCTTGGTGTCTCAGTGAAAGTGACATTCTGGATAAAATACATTTTTTGGCTTAAAGCTTCTAAAAATGAAAATGAAAAAAACCCCACATCAGTGCCAAGCTATTAAATCAGAAATATGAAGTGTCTCACATACCATGTGATTTAAGTTGAATAAAACCAGCTTCCTTCCTGGCTGGAAGGGTGTATCAAATGAACACATCATATCCAAAGCCAGTGTTTAAAGGGAAATTAAGGATTCTACTTCTGTTTCTCAATTCTCAAATAATCCTCCTTCCATTACGTATTTTGAAAAGCAAAACCAACAAGAAGGCAGCTTATGCTGCCCAGGAGTCACTTGTGGATTTCACCAACCACTCTACAGGTGACAGCCGTCCTCCCACCCACCCCCTGCCCTTTCCACATTGCTTAATCCAATTAGTATCAAACTCTTGTGCTTTCTTTATTTTTTCCCATCTGTGCTAATATTTATTTAGAATTTTATGCATTATACTTATGTAAAACTTTAGCAAATCTTCATTTAAAGACTGTTGGCAAAACCAACCCCATGTGCAAAATAAAGAGCATCCGCATCCACAGCAATGAAGGGGGGGGTAGTGATGGGTGAAAATTAAGAGGATAAAAATCTGTTTCAAGACTGATCATAGAATCATAGAATCCTCTGGTTGGAAGAGCCCCTTGGGATCATCGAGTCCAACCATCAGCCCTACTCTACAAAGTTCTCCCCTACACACTCAACACCACGTCCAACCTACTCTTAAACAGTCAGGGATGGCAACTCCACCACCTCCCTGGGTTTGTTCATATTTGATATATTCTTTTCCTACAAAAAATTAATAACATCTGGAGTGTAATTCCCAGAATTTCTTCTAGTATTTCAAGAATTTTACCATTTCCATGTAATATTTTAGGACCAAACTGTTTTGGATGGACTGCTTGACTGCACTCTTCATCTGGCACAGGCTGAACCCTGTTAGCGTTGTATGACTCTGACTGTAGGCAGTTAAGCCTGTTAAGACTGGAAGAATTTAGCCATTTTGAAGAGAAATAGGATCAAGTCCCACAACTGGGGTTATAGTATCTACCCAGTTGGGGTTATAGTATCAACCAAATACAACCATGTTAGTTCAACCACACACCTGCTTGGAACCTTTCCTGGAAGTAAAGAAAGCATCACAGTTCTTCCAACGACATTTTAGGGTCTGAAAATTTGGGTTGGTGTGATCAGTCAGCAAGTGTTGTTTCAGATGGTCCACAACTCCAAAGATGAGTGAACATCCATGCCACTGGGAGAAAAAACATGCCAGAATAAGCTAAGGAAAGAGAACTTTAGCTACCGCCTTTATTCATGCAACTTAGCAGTACTCTACCAAGGCTGCTCAAATGCAGGCTGCCTCCTGTGACTTTTTAACCTTCTTATCCCACTTCCATTCTCAGTGGTCTTGATTCCTTTAGTTACAGCTTTCCAGAGCTTTTTCCTGCCTTTAGCCAAGCCCAATCAGCAAAAATGGCAGGAGGAAGAAAGGAACTAAGCCTTTACAAGGTTTTAAGCTTACCCGAGACAGAGTCACTGTGGATTTAATTAAACTTACTTAGCAGAGTAAATCCACTTTTGTACATCACTCAGCTGGAGCTTTTGCTTTTAAACAGTTAAATGTCACTTTCTAAAATTATCTTTTTGCCTGGCACTTTTAAGGTGTTCCTATTGACTTGCCCCAAAGCATACACATATACTAAAAAACATGAAAAAGGGAACTAGTGATATACATTTTAACTAATTTTAATATTTTTAAATGGAAATATACATTGGAAAAATATTACTGAATTATGAAACATTAAAGATCAAGCCATTCAAGACTGAGAAGTGACCACCCCTGCAAAATGAGTCTAAAAGCTTAACAAAGGAAGGCTAAAATAATTTTGCTCATTACCCAGCAACGATAATTCTGCATCAGATTAAGCCTCACAGCTCTGACACTGCCCTTCTATCCTTTTAAACCAGA
>VZTM01008719.1:79364-103575 GCA_013400555.1 Jacana jacana
AGGAGGCTTCTGTGCAGAGTATATTAAGTGAACAAACAAGCAGATGCAAACGTGCAAGTCTTCAAATTTAAAGCACGGAGGTCTAAGCTAATTCTGTTCAGATTTGCATTCACAGTTTCCAAAAAGCTACTAATGAATAATAATGGTTCCATAACTTCTATTGTTGGTACTCTCATGTGTATAAAAATTCAGAAAACTTTGAGATACTCTCCACTAAAGTGAAAAAAAAATAAATATTAGGCATAAATGTAGGATTTAACCAGTTATATTTATATCAAAAAGGGATGGAGGATGGAGAGGAAGGGCGAGGAAGAATATAGACATTTTGGACAGAGAAGACTTATGCAGATCCTGAGAAGGCAGGTAAACTGACATCTTAAAAACCACTTCTGTTAGGCAAATGCTCTACAGAATCACCTTTTGGAAAGAAAAGGATGTCAGACACTCGTAATTCCACAAAGAACCTTCATTATTACAAAAAAGTCTTCACATGATACAGGAAAATCTGCAAGCTTAAGATTTCATTTGTTAGTTATCTTTGTTCAAGCCTTTTTATCTCTTGGAAATTCATCACTAGGGTGTAGCAGCCAATTGGATTTGCGCAGGAGACTACACCTTGCTAAGGACTGCTACAGAAAGTGATAATCTTTCACTCCACACTAAGCTTCTCATTTCAGCTCTTCCTGGATTCGAAAATGCCCAAACCAGAAAATTGCTGGAGACAGTTCAAGCTTCAGGCCTTAAGCACAAAGCCTGAGGGCACTTCGCTCTCCAGCTCGAGAAGTGAAGCTTGAGCAGAATGTATTCCAATTACCAGGAGACCAGTTCTGTTAGGCTTGATCCTTGTGCCATTACAGACATTACTATATGTCTATACTTTGTATCTTACAATCTGAAAGTTTGCACACAAATTCCTATACATGCAGCCAAATATGTGCTTTTAATGTCTATTTTGAGCGAGTTATTTATCCAGAAGTGCTTCTGAAACCTACCCTGCAGGGCAGATGCATGAAGAAATCTGTGCACCTAAACCAACTGTACACCTTTGCTGAGGTTCTATCAAAAAAAGCCAGAGAAAACCTTCACCCATAGTCAAATCTCTAGCATCCACATGACTGTCCTGAGTCAAATTCAAACAGGATTTATGCTTGAAAAAAGGGAGTATTTTACTATTTCTGGACTTTTCATTGCAATCATCACTGCAGACAAAACTGTTGTTTTATGACTACAATAAGCTTGAAGGTAATTTTCCCCCAGACAATAATATTTTTTTATTTATTTTTAGATACAAAGCTGTTACAGAAACTTCATATTTTAGCTGACATTTCTAAGTTCCTCTGCCTTAGTCAGCAGGCTGGTTTCATTATCTGAAAAATTCAAGTGTCTTGTATAAGCTTGTGGAAATTACAACCTTCCCTTTGAGACCAGTGAAAAGAAGGAAATTACCATGCTCTTATGGATGGTCATACACATGATCATGTCTGTGTGGCCTCCATAGACTTGCAAGCGGTCGTGCGACTTGAAAGAAACAGGAACAGTCATTTAATAGCATGACAGTTAATAGCCATTTTTGACAAACACACAAATGACAATGCTTCCAAAAGCAATTTCCTGGGTAACAGCTAAACTCCCCTGCTGGATTCCAACCTTCATATCCACCGTGAACACCCCCTTTTGCTTATATTACTTCTGCAAGTCTTTCTCTCCAACCAAGCATTTCCTCTTCCAAGCAGACAAAACTAACATTTCCCCACTTTTCTGAGCTGTCATTATCCTAGGACAGCCCAGGTTCTAAAGGAAATGTTGCAGGTTAGTCTTTAAAAGCCACGTGTTTTGACTGGTGAGAAAACTATATATTCTGAGTGACATGAAAGAGAAGGACAAGCCAGAGACCAGTAAGCACAAAGACAACTTCTATTTACTTCAAATCACTAATTAACACATATTAGGAAAATATCATTAGTAACCATCTAATTTCTTACCTGTAGTTCATAAACGCGAACAAATTTATCCAGACATGCTGTCACCATCACCTTCCCAAGAATGTTCACAACTGTCACTGCATGGTTATGGCCTTTGTAGATCCGTACCAGCTCTCCGGTCTGTGCCAAAAAAAAAGCAAAGGCACAGATGTTTCTTTCTGGTTTTTTTTGTTTTGGAAAAAAAAGCCAACAGAACAAACCAGTTTTATCTAACCAAGACAGGGTAGCTACCTTCAAGGCTTACAACTCAAAAAAATGGAAACGCCCTTTATTAGGCTTTTATTTCCTCTGAAGGCACCTCTAGATGACCATCAAATACTACTTATCCTCTTCTTTACCCACATGAACACAGAGCCATTCCAGTACAATAAAAACTCCTGTCCCTATGAAAAGTGCCTAATTCTCCTCTTTCCATCATTGGTTACACGACTCCCCTAACCTGCAACTAGGGCTGTGCTATTAGCACTAGCAGTATTCTACGTAGCCACAAGGACCAGTGAGCAAATTCAGTGAAATACACAGAGATATGCAATTCACCTCTGACAAGTTTCTTAATCTAATATGTTGCATAGCTACATGAATGCATCTGCTAGCACAAGGGAAAGATGGTGTAAAAGAGGAAGAGAGTGGCAGGCTACAGAAAAAGCACTCACAACAGCGTAACAGCTTTTGAACTACCGATGTCAGAATGCATTTTGTTTGTGTTCCTCTAGTTTGTTCTGTAATAAAGAAACTCTTCCCCCACCAGAATACCTCACATGGCTTTGCTCCTTTGCTCTGAATGCTTTTCACATTATAAACATGTTTGTAGTAATATTTGCAAAAGCAAGATCCCCAGACAATAAGGCACTGCATATCATATTAAAGGTGTCAGCACATTTAGGTTTCCCAAGGTATTTTATCCTCTGCATCGCTCCTTAGTTAGCTACCGTGCATAGTCACATTAACAAAATCATTGACTTCCTTTTCTGGAAGCTATTCTACCCCACCAGTCAGTCAAAGATTCTGGAAATACTGACTTTCCAGCAAAAGAATTAAATGCCTTAATTGCAAAAGTCATTCCAACTTTATATATGAGACTTACGTGAATGTTGTGGGCGTGGACAGACTGATCACTGGAGCCACTGAATACCAGATCATTTACAACCTTACAAAAAAAAACCACAATTGACATTAGAAACTATTAACTTGCAGCCCACCAGGCTACCTCAGAGACAGCTCAGTAGCACATCAGGGACCAAGCAGACTGAACGCAGAATGCTGCTCTATACACACACAGCAGAGCCCACTGGTTCCTGGAATATCAGATACAGAAAGATGGTGATCCTGATCAGTACTAATCTAGAAAGGAAGCTCAACAGATCCATCATGGATCAAGAAGGGACCAAAGTATGCTGCCACACAAGCAGGACCAGGATAGTCTGCAGAGCAAAGGCGGCTGTGCCACTGCCCCATAACATCTAAAGTGACAGATACAATTTCTGGAGTTCAGCCCATCTGTCACATGACAGTGGTCACAGCAAAGCAGTCAGGCAAGCATATGTTCCACTTTGTAATCTCAGGAGCCAGAAACCTGTAAATAAGTGATACAGATTCTCTATTTAAAAAGGATTATTTTTCTAGAGTTACATTTTTTCTAGTTTTCTCTGAGGTTTGTACAATCTGGGTATGTGAAAACCAGCTTCATCTTTTCCCCAACTTTCCCTCTGTTGACAAACTCACATTTCAAGATTCCCTGAAACTTTCTAACAACATGAAATAAAAATGCTTCTTACATATGCACTCTCAACAGCTTTGCTGGGAACATGACATATGGCTTCCAGCCAGAGACAATTTACCCACCAAATTATTCAGGTGTTATAATTCAAAATCTTCTGTTTCCTACCACAATCTGTTTGCTATTAGATGAGGAAGAAAAAGAAAAAAACAACCATTTTAAGCATTCTTCATCAAAACCATATTTTCAGAGACTTGCCTTCATGCAGAGGATAGTCTTGCTGTGACCTTCCAGGGTTCTGAGAAGCAGCCCATTCCGCGCGTCTCGCACGCTGATGGTGCAGTCGTAGGAGCCCACTACCAACAACTTGCGTGCTCCTTCCTGAGCTGTGGCCAGACAGCTGACTGCTCTAGGGCCGTGGCATTCGAAGGTATCAACCTGCTTGTTGTTCTGTTGAGGGAGGAAAAACATGGTTTTTAAAGAATCAAAACTTTGCTGTGACACTGAGTAGAGCACCGACTCCCTGTGTGCTGCACTTGTTATACTTTCATGCATGCAATACGTATTATAGCACCTGATTTCAGTTTAGCAACACACCGCTCCAGCAGAGGTAAGAGCTGAATTCTAACAACTAAGTTTGCAAATGAAGGAAATAACTCCTTATGGTGGCATTCGATTTTGTTTTTTAAAAAAATACTTCATTATTTAGCAAAGGTCCAGTAAATCCTCCTTCCGGGTTAGAACAACGAGAGGAAATAGTGTGATGAGAAAAATGTAAAACAATAAATTTGCAATCATAAATTTGAGAAATTAGTCAAGGATCCATGAAGAGAATAAAAGCATTTGACACTGTCCCCCACCACATTCTCATGGAAAAACTGGCTGCTCATGGCCTGGATGAGCGTACAATCTGCTGGATCGAGCACTGGCTGGAAGGACAATCCCAAAGGGTGGTGCTCAATGGAGTTAAATCCAGCTGGCGGCCGGTCACAAGTGGTGTTCCTCAGGGCTCAGTACTGGGGCCTTTCCTTTTTAATATCTTCATTGATGATGTCGATAGGGACATAGAAAACACTATCAGTAAGTTTGCGGATGACACCAAGTTGGGTGGGAGTGTTGATCTGCTTGAGGGCAGGGATGCTCTACAGAGGGACTTGGATAGACTGGATAGATGGGCCAATGTTAATGGCATGGCCTTCAACGAGGCCAAGTGCCGGGTCCTGCACTTGGGCCACAACAACCCCATGCATCGCTACAGGCTTGGGGAAGTGTGGCTGGAGATCTGCCTGGCAGAAAAGGACCTGGGGGTGCTGGTCGACAGGAGGCTGAACATGAGCCAGCAGTGTGCCCAGGTGGCCAAGAAGGCCAATGGCATCCTGGCTTGCATAAAGAATAGTGTGACCAGCAGAAGTAGGGAGGTGATTGTCCCCCTGTACTCAGCACTGGTGAGGCCACACCTTGAGTATTGTGTCCAGTTCTGGGCACCTCAGCACAAGAGAGATATCGAGGTGCTGGAGCGAGTACAGAGGAGGGCAACAAAGCTGGTGAGAGGCCTGGAGAACAAGGCTTATGAGGATCGATTGAGGGAGTTGGGGTTGTTTAGTCTGAGGAAGAGGAGGCTGAGGGGAGACCTCATCACTCTCTACAACTGCTTGAAAGGGCACTGTAGAGATATTGGTGCTGGTCTCTTCTCACGGGCAATGAGCGACAGGACAAGAGGGAATGGCTGCAAGCTGCAGCAGGGTAGGGTTAGGCTAGACATTAGGAAAAAATTTTTCACGGAGAGAGTGGTCAGTCAGTGGAATCAGCTGCCCAGGGAGGTGGTGGAGTCACCATCCCTGACTGTGTTTAAGAGTAGATTGGATGTGGTGTTGACGGATATGGTTTAGGGGAGAACTTGTAGAGTAGGGCTGATGGTTGGACTTGATGATCCCAAGAGTCTCTTCCAACCTATATGATTTTATGATTCTATCATTCTAATAAACAGAAAAATAGTTTCTTTAAATAATTATTTATATTTGCTTTTAAATATGGCAACTGCTGATTAAGCCTCTTTGCCAGAAAACCATGTGAGTGAGTCTATTTTATAATTGCAAATGAAGGAGGCAAAACCAGCAACACATTAAAGTCTCTTTGGCTACTTTGATGGGCAACAAAGCAGGATTCACAAATAATCAGCTGTGTTAAAACCTCTGGTGACACATGACTGGTAGGCCAGGTGGAACCTTAAGGAAAATGTGACAATACAATAATTAAGAGGAATGTAACTAGAGGGAAGGGGAGATGGGGCAGCTTCGTACATGAACAAAATAAAGGACAAAAAGGGGCAAGAGTGACTATTTACACCAAATGTACAAATACACTTACTACTCAGGAGAAAAAATGGAAAGAAAGACCAAGTGGAGAGAAAGGGCATTGCAACAGGCTTTTAGGTGCCAGTATTTCAACAAACTCACCTTTACGCTGAAAGTAACCACCGTGCCATTTGCAAGGCCTGCATAGAGGATCCGCCATCTACTGTGTAAGCACAGCACTCGATCTTCCAATTTGAACTGTGCCATGCACTCTCTGGTCTGGTAACAGAAGAAGTATTTAAAGATTTTCATTAACTGAAAACAATTCAGGGGAAAAAAAAGCCTGAAGTGAATGATGATTCTTATCTATAACTTGTGTTTTTTTAAACCAACAAAGCTGGAGGAAAACATCTGAAAATCTGGTTTCACATGGCCATTTGACACTGGTTTTAATTAGTTCACTCCCACCTTTGAGAGTTGACTGCAGCAAACAGTCATAACCCTAAAAGCTTTAGTTTTGTCACAACCTCTAATGTATACAGAAGTTTAGATTACAGACTACACACACACATACATATATATATATGAAAACCACCCTGTCACGTGCTTGACTTTGGAGGATTTCATGGGGATTCTGCAAAGGGAAGTGCCAGAAATCATGTGCCTGAGTCAAAATCCTCTGGCACTTCGCCCCTTGAAGCAGATATTTGCTTTCTAGTCCATGAAGGCACAGATTAGACAAGCCTTCCTAGCATTTACCCTTAAAAGCCCAGCTGCAGGAAGTCTCAGTCTGCTCTTCTACCTGCCCTCAGAATCATAGATACCGACTCTACAAAGACAGCAGAGCCTTCCATAAGAAATGTAGTTAGAAATACAGCAAGACAAACAGAATGTTCATGCCAATGTTCAGACAGCCATCCTGCATGTTGGTGTTCTCAACATGCAGTATCCTGTCACACTGCTCTGGCAAAAACTCTGCTGTTAAACTACCCAGAAGATTAGGGCAGTAAATCACTTCACAGTTTTCTATCTGATTGGGTTTTTTCCCAAGCTCTACTCTGAGTTATAAAGGGAGGCTCACATCCAGCTTATATAGGTTTAAAAGGCTTTTTTCATTTATAATTGTGAAGAAACACTCACATAAAAAGCAGTACGTGTTAACCACCACAGTTTGAGTACCTTGATATTGTAACAGTTGATAGTGTGGTCGCTTGAGCCAGTGTAGAGTGCAGCGTTCTTCCCATTTGTCTGAGTGACCAGGAGGCAGTTCACTTTTGAAGTATGCCCCTCAAAGATGGCCACACACTTTCTGCTCTAAAAAGGAAAGTGTAGGGTCTGTCAACGTAAAGGCCCATAATGTCTCACAGTTTCTATGCCTGACAGTTGGGTAGGACAGGTAAAAGGAGCAGGACACACATAGCAATCTACCTTCCCTTGCCCCTCTCATAGGGAGAAAAGGGGTGGGGAGGGGGAGAAGTGAAGTTTGAATGAAAGAATCAAAGAAAAAAAATTAAGCGCTTGAAAAAGCAGCTGCTTCCTTAACTACACAGTAAGGCTTCACAACTACAATAATGTAACACCATTCCCACAATCTTACTTACAACCAGATTGTAGGCACAAACAGTTTTGTCTGCTGAGCAGGTATACAACAAATTCCCAAAAATCTGAATAGCATTCACTGCAGCTAGGTGTCCCTCAAAGCTTCCCTCCGTAGGTTCTTCATCCTCACCTGGCTCTGAAGACACTTCTGTAGGGCAGAGACACACATACTTAGACTGTGTGAACACACCCAGGCAAACACACTATTGTTGTTTGTATCACCAAACAGCAGAACTATTTTGTGAGCTCAGCACCTCAAAGTCATTGTGGGTCCCAGCTGGAGCCTGTGTGTGGCAGAAGGCAATACAAAATGCCAGAAAGACCTTTACATGATGCTAAATCCAGACAGATCTTTGAAATAGAAAAAGGATTGTATTATTGTTTGTCCTGCAGCTCTATGTAGACCGTGAAGCAGAAGTGTTTGTGTGGGAGGGGTTGGGGGATATGGAGGGTTCAAGGCCCAAAACATTCAATGAGGGATGATGATAGTGAGAATGTGTCACTTCCTATTTCAGGTTTCAGTGCAGGTTTTTATCTTCAGGGCAAAATTCCCTTCCAGAAGCAGTCTAATTGAGACTTTGAGCTAAGTCCTGCAAGATACTATACACAAAATGTTAGAAGAAATACCTGAGGAGTTCTTTGATCCTCTTAGTGATGATATGGAAGTCTGCGTCTCAGCCACACTGTAACACAGAAATAAAGAAGAGAGAAAGTGGACTTTGCATATTTATTTTCAGACAAAATATTGGTGTACATAATAATCCACAATACAAGACTCCACTTAGTAGAAAATAGGCTGTAGCAGATAGGCTCAAAAACAAACTTTCCTTGGAGGGCAGCCTTGCTCTTGCATTAGACAAATTAGGAGGTAACAAGAAACATTCAGTTGTTGTACTGAAAACCAAATTCAATTTTCAGTTTCCCTCTTACCTCACTCCTGAATGAAATTAAAAGTTACTGATGTAAGACTTTCTGAATAGAAAAAAAAAAAGAAAAAAAAAAAGAGAGGCCTCTTATGAGTATTGTTTAACACTTTTACTTTAGAGAGCTACAGTACAGTACACCTTACCTTCTTTTCCCATCATTCATATAATTTGTGCCGATCTCACTGGTAGAGCTCACTTCATCATAACCAGAGCAAGATGCCTCTAGCACTGCTTGATCCACAGAGCTGCGTGAATCCCTCTTTGATGGACTGTCTGGTTTCTCATCTCCTGACTCTGATGAACCAATGTCCACGACCTCACACTGTGGTGCTGGAACTTCCACCAGCTCCAGAGAAGCATCACTGTCATTCTCATCTTTGTTTCTTGTTGTTTGAGCTCCATTCTCCCGTCTTGGAGGACTGGATGTAGTAACTTTTTCTCCTTTAGGAACCTTTCCACCCTTGACTTTCCGGACAGGCTTAGCGTCAATTATATCCTGTTCTGTATCACTGTTCTCTGGCACATGGGCTGCCCTCAGAGTTTTCTTCTTCCTTAACTTTCTCCTCCTCCTGTTTCCTTTTTCTGCTGGGACTATGGTGGTTACCGCCTGATGCTGAGACTGCTCTGCTGACAATTTAGGGGTTTTATCCATTGGCATTTCTAGAAGGACCGAATGCTTTGGCAGAGGGGTGCCACACCGATCCAGTAAAAAGCTTTCAGTTACTGTATCATTTGCTTCTCTCTTGCTGAAAACAAAGAGTGAATGAGGAGAAGGGTTCCCAGGAAGTCCAGCCTTTCCCCTGTCCGCAACAAGCTTGCGAACATCTTGATTAGTGTGTTGGAAACAAGTTGCCAGCTCTGATAGGGATACGGTTCCAGAGGTAATTGGATACACTGGGGTCTTCTGGTTGGTCTCTTCTGAAGAAAAGAGACTAATGTCACAGTCAATCTGTACAGCAATAAGTATTTACGCAAAATTGCTTTCCCTGCGGTTTTTTGTTTACACTTAATTGTGCCTATAAAGTACATATACCTACGTGTTGAAAGCTATGTGCACATGCAGATCTGCTGTTTGAGTCAGCTGTGCAGCCTTTAAAAAACATAGGAGGGGAATACAATGCTTACCTATATACCCAGAAACAAAGGAATAGGGCACATCATTCAGGTACCTGGCTGACTACATGATTTGAAAAGCTCTGACAAACAATCTTTGGTGAATCCTACGATGTCAGCTTAAGATGCTACCAGCCTTCACCGTGTGCTCCCCTACCGGCTGCCACCACTACTGCAGGACTGGTATGAAGCAAAACATGCCTAATGCATCTTAGCTCCTCAGTGAAAGTTTGAAAACCTTGTGCTTAACCCATCTACTCAGGCCTAACTCAAAGCAGATGAGTCCTGCACCACCCACTCTGCAACATCATACCTTCTATCCCAGGAATGGCAGCACTCTAAGCCATCAGGGCAAGCTTATTAGTTCATCTGCGATGGACTAAGTGTTGAGGAAGACACACTCTCCTTGTCATTTTAATTTGAAGCACATATGAACAAACAAATCCAGCCTGGCAACAGAGATAGGCTAAGAGCACAGGCAGCATCTTGAAGCTGTGTTTCCCACACCCTCAGATTCCCCAGTTTTATTTGCAATACCAATAATCCAGCACAGAATGGTTCAAGTTCACTGCATTTATTGGGTGGGATCCCTCAACACAAATGGGAAGCTGGCTGCCTTCGAAACACGTCCCTGCTTCAGTCCCTTAGAAGCCAGCAAAGCTTAGACAAAGCTGTTGGACTCTTTAACACCCCACAGTACAAATTAGGTGCTCTGGAATTACACATCCAACTAGAGATACCTTAAATGTGAACATCTTGCCCCATGCTTTCCTCAGATGGGAAGTTCCAAGATAAGACTAGAGCCATGCTAAGTACAAGCCAAAAATTACGGGGGAGGTTTTAAGGTCTGGCGGCTTGTTTATTAATTAAATTATTCTGAGAAAATGTAACCAGAAAATTCATATTTGTTCTATTTTTAAAGAAAACAAGAAAACTGTAAGTGCAAATAATTACAATTTGCACACGCTTCACAATTTCAAAAACACAGAATCCATTTGCATGTGTTGTAAAGAAATTCCCAGTTTCTAAGACGATTAAGTTGACAAAGTCCTACAAAAGTTAATGGGAGTTAACCCCTGCACCACAGGCTGCAGGTTTCAGACTCAACTTACATTCTTCCAGGAAAAAGAAAGTATAAAATCCTGATTTTTCTTAAAGCTAATTCTCTTAAAACAAAGAGAAGCCACACATACCATCCTTTTGCTCCACCTCTTCTGCCTGTGAAGCACTTGGAGAGCTCTGGAGTACAGAACTTACATTTTCTTCCGAGCCTTTCGGAGACACAGGCTCTCGTTTAATTTGTACTGAGGAGTCAGGAGGAACAGTAGGTGTGATGCCCAAAGACTGGAATGGTGAGAGCGTATTTACATGAACAGAAGCTCCCAGTGGAGATACAGAAGACGATAAAGTGTCCAAAAGGGGCAGGAAGGAGCCTGCAGGAATTATGTCAGCTGCCACCTGAGATTTGATATTTCTTCTCTCACTTACAACACTGCAGGAAAGTTGCTCTGACAGTTCAGAAGGTTCATATGTTTCTAATGGCAAAAGAGGAGAGAAAACAAAATACAGAACAAAAATGTTCACATTGTACAGTAAAATTTAGTGGTGCCAAGTGCTCGTTTCTTGTGGACACAGACAAGGAAGAGAACAATTGGTAAAAAAGCCACTAGGTGGCAGTAGCAAAGGAGACAGATCACACTTGAATAATGCACTTCAATAATTCTGTTGCACATTTTAAACGAGTGAATTCAAGTTCAATGCTGTTTTTTACAAGGTGGTGATTTCAAAGAATACAAGTCGGCATTCCACTGTTGCGGTTTCATGGTATCTCATACCTTGTAGTCCCTGTAAGATCTGGATTCTCTGACTTCTCAGTGTACTCATTTCCATGGTTATCTGCAAAACAGTTGTGGTTTGTATCAGTCCTACTTAAGGCAGTTTTTCAGTATGCTAGCTTCTAGTTCACACAGACTCAAAAGCCCACTGTTACCTGTTGCTTTAACACGAGGAACCGTTGAACCTCAACATAGGCAGCCTGCAGGGCAGCCCTGGCCTGCAAGAGACTGCTGTCCACATTCTGTAGGGATTTGCTTAACTCTTCTTCCCTCAGTGAAATAGCCAACAACTGGTCTACCTGAGAATGTTCTGAAAAAGAAACAAAACGTGGAGCATAATTGTACTTGACAATACATTGAAATACATTACAAGTGCTATCTAAAATACTGCCACCTCAAAATGTAAAAATCACATAAATTAGGTCAAGCATCAAGAGTCATAAAAGAAGCCAAAAAGGAATATCTATGTGCAGGAATAGTCACATCTACATGAAAGAAGAGGGAAGAGCAAAGTCAAGTATTCTTCTTTACAGAATCACAGAATCACAGAATATCGGGGATTGGAAGGGACCTTGAAAGCTCATCTAGTCCAGTCCCCCTGCCAGAGCAGGAACACCCAGAGCAGGTCACACAGGAACGCGTCCAGGCCAGTTTTGAATGTCTCCAGAGAAGGAGACTCCACAACCTCCCTGGGCAGCCCCTTCCAGTGTTCAATCACTCTCACTGTGAAAAAGTTTTTCCTCATATTTAACTGGAATCTCCTATGTTCCAGCTTGCATCCATTACCCCTTGTCCTATCATTGGATGTTACTGAGAAGAGCCTGGCTCCATCCTCCTGACACTCACCCTTTACATATTGTAATTGTTAATAAGGTCACCCCTCAGTCTCCTCTTCTCCAAGCTAAAGAGACCCAACTCCCTCAGCCTTTCCTCGTATGGGAGATGCTCCACTCCCTTAAACATCTTGGTAGCCTTGCCCTGGACACTCTTCCACAAAGAGCTTTTGTTGAAGCACATAAAGTACAAATATGTATTCTCCACTAATGTAATCAAAAAGGCAAAGGTGTGTTTAAGCTAAACAAGACTTAAATTATTCAGATAATCCAGAGGCCAAGGAAAGGCAGCCTAAGAGAAGAAGTACTCAGTGATAAAACATCATTTACTATCCAGGATGATTTTGGGCCATGAGACTCATGTGTGCAATCTCTTGAGAAAGAGTCTCCGAGTGCTATACTCAGTAAAAGATCCTCCTATACTCCTCTCTAAAGCCCTCTGGCATTATAGACTGATTCTCCAAAAGAATTAAGTTTGAGCACTTGGCTTCATTCAGGCTGTATTCCCCTCTAGTAGTTTTACTACAAAAATGATGATGCTGAAGCAACGTCATGGGAAAGAGATATTTCACTAAGTCGAATGCGTTGCTATTCTCCATAAGAGACACTAGTCATTGAAGACAGAGGCTAATAAAAGACCCCACCTTCCTTTTCAGTTAGTGAAATATTAGTTCCCACAATGATATCCATGTTAACAACCCTTCATTCCAAACAACCCTTAATATAAATAAACCATTTTAAAAAGAGAAACGGAACACATGAAAGCTATCTTCTGGACTCCAAAGCTCCCAGAGGATGATGTAATGATTTAGTCCCCAATGAAAACATTCTCGCTAAACCACAGCTGGCTAGTTCTGATTGGCGGTGATGTGGGTGTGTTAGGCATGTTTGAAAAAGACCTGTCTGATGCCAGAATAAGAGTTTTCTTTGATCAGCAGCAAGAGGGAGTGAAGCATTCCACATTCATTTCCATTCAGGACAGGGAAGCAAGATTCAAAACATAAGAAGTATTGCCAAAGATGTCCCAGCCAAGGCTACGCAGACAACAAGCTTTCTGGTAAGACCAGACAGCAGTAGAAAAGGAAAACTGCATGGCTGAATTAGAAGGTAGCAATAGATCTTTTTCCATTCAGAACTCCATCTGAAGAGGCAACAAACCTCTCTTCCTTGAGCAGGGGAAACCTAAGGCTCCATCTGTACAAGTGGGAACATGAACTGCAGACAGAAAAGAGGCACAAAGTCTTCTCTTAGAAATAGCTTCTGACAAATTAAGATGGGACTCTTCAGAGAGGGGTCTGTTGCAGACCCGAAGACAGTCCACACCCCATGACCTTCAGTAAGAGCCCAAGAAGGACCAAAGTAACATTAAGGAGCTACCATTTTAGCCAAGTCAAAATATTACAAAGTATTTATAACCTCAATACCAAATGCACATATATATGACACTCACTCACCTTTTATACCTTTAATTTTTCTTCTCTTATTCTTTCTTTCTAGACTAGGGATTTCAGGAGAAGATCCTTCCTGCAAGTAAAATAATTTATTAACAAAAGTTACAAGAGCAAGTTTGCCTAAATCAAAGAGTCAAACACCCACTGTCTTTTCGAGCATTACTTGTACCCACAGAGAAGAATATTCAAATACTTTTACACATTCTTGTATAACTTGTCCTTAGAAGGACAAGTGCCCTTAGAAAAGGGAGGGCAACAAAGCAAGTGCCATGTTTTCATTTCAAATGGGAAGAAATACTAAACAAGCCAACAGCCTTCTACTTGCTCAGATGTTTAGGACCACACTTGGGCCAAATTTGCTGCTCTACAGTTTTATTTGAAGGATTACATCAATGGAGAGGATTAAATCAATGAGGAATTAAATCAATCACTTCCTGCATGTAACAAAACCCTTTTTTAGGACTTTGATGAGAAACAACTTTTTTCTCCTTTATGTAAGTCCAAGACAGAACAGCAAAACAAATTCAGATTGAAGTATATAATTTTAAGCATATAACTTTTTACAAAGTCTTGCCTTTCCTTGCTTGACCATAAAGCCAGGAACATCTAAGGTACACAAATTTCTGCTACAGCTTAGCTTCCATTTAGGTTTTGAAACACCAAGATCCTTGCTACAACACTAAGCACTTCCACAGATATATTTTAATACCTCTCATTTACTAGCATAGCATGCCAGTTACCAAATCAAAACTAAAGAGCATTTGCCATTCCTACTAATTAAAAAAAGATTAAGCAGAAGTCCTGCACTGTTAGTTTGAGGCTATCAATGCGCAAGACACTCAAATGCAGAAAGTCCTCCTTACTGAGATCATTTCAAGGTTGAACGGCCACTGACAGGGGAAAAAACCATTTTTTAGCATACCAAAGCTGGACAAAATTGCATACTTACTCCAGTTGCTCTTCGTTTCTTTCCAATTCCTTGGCTGTCATTCTGCTCAGTACCAGATGTGCAGCTACTGTCTGTAGCTGCATCTGCGTTATTAGACACTGCAAGAAGTGAAGCATTATTTGAAGCAGGACGATTTTCTTCTGAGATTTCTAGTACATTTTGTTTTTCAAGAAGGGGTGTTCTCTTCTCTGGGCTCTCCTGGTCTTGTTTTGTGAGGCCTGTGACCTCAGCAGTAGCCTGTAGGCTGCGTCTCCTTCCACTAGTCTCAGTTCTTTCAGGCATAAATGGTGCCAAAGGAAGAGAAGAGGTCTTCCGTTTCAAGTCAACCTCAACGTCAGTGCTTGCCTCATACCCAGATGTTATGTGATGCGAGTGGCTGGCTGCAATTATTTGCCTTTGCCCACTTTCTTTTGTTTTGGCTTGTTCACTGAAGAAGCTATAATCAGGAGGATTTCTGTCTGCAATGACACTGCTTTCAGAAAAGCTACGTTTTCTGGCTGAGCCAGGCATTGCTAAAGAAATTCCTTCCCACTGGAATCCTTCCAGAGTAGACAGATCAGATTCTTCACCAAGTTCTAGACCCTCTTGCTCATTTTGAACGAGAGGCACCATTTCTATACCAAACCTTTAACAAGATAAAAAGAAAAATAAATTCACATAACAAGCCAGCTAAATCTAGAAACCCCCACCCCCTTCCC
This sequence comes from Jacana jacana, assembly GCA_013400555.1. NCBI lineage: Eukaryota > Metazoa > Chordata > Aves > Charadriiformes > Jacanidae > Jacana > Jacana jacana. The sequence continues at coordinate 94,762 of VZTM01008719.1, forward strand.
CAAATGCACATTACTGTTTTAAGAGATCTGGCAACACTGGTATTCTGTGCTTTCTGTCTCATCTGGCAATGAGGTTTAGTGGCTAAGAACTGACAGTATGATTTCCAAGTCAGAAATCACATTATAAAAACATGTAATATCTTTTCAAGATGCTTCAAAAACTTCAGCTTTACAGAAAGTTTCAAGAGTGAAGTTATTTTCTTACTCTAAACACAAACCCAAACTATGTACCAGATTAAAAGACGAACATATGAAGAGGAAGCATTTATTCTGCTTGCAGCAATGCAAGCATTTCTTATAGTCCTGAATAAATGAAGAAATAAACAACTGTCACAGCACTGTTCACGTTTTTACATTCTTCCACTTCCTAAGAACTTGAAAGGCAAACATATAGGTAGCGTCCATATTCAGACTCTGAGCAACAATGTGGAATCTATGGAATCTTTTCTAAGCAGCAGACTACTACTACTTATCTATGGATAGCCATCCAATGGGGCAAGCAATCATAAAAACTCAACATTATTTATATAGACAAAAGCTCGTGGTATAGCAAGTTTCATCCTGAAGCCTTAGTTCTAGGATTCTGGAATTCATTTCAGATTTGGAGAAAAACAACCCTCCCCCCTCAACACACAAACACAGAGGTGTGGGTAGATCTGAAAGCTACCAACCTTGGTAAACCTTTGCCAAGCTCCTGTTTCTTCTTGGTTACTTGCTGGATGACTTGATCCCAGTTTACATTTCGACGGGAAGCACTAAGAATCTGCCTGAGGGTGGGTTTAAGCCCCGACTCCTTCTCAGTCTCACTTTTTCGATGGCCACTCACATTCCGAATGCGCCGTGCGTTATTGAGATTGGGCTCTGGGAGATGTGTCCCAACTTTGCTCTTCAGACTAATGTGTCTCGTTAGATCTCTTTGCAGAGAAGCAGGAAGGCCAAGTTTGCTTAGATCAGGAAGAAGAAGGCTTAGTGACTGGCTTCCTCCTTTTTGCAGCTCAGGATCTGAAGGATTTTCAAAACCTTCCATTTCAAAGTGATCATGTGACTTGACATGCTCTTCATTACCTTCTCCATCATGTGAGGAGATCTTCAAATCCACACGCACATGGTCCTGATCACTCAATGGAGAAACTGTGGATTTCCTCTGAAACGCAGAATCTTTTAGATCAGCAGGAGTAATACTTGCAGCAGCCAGCTTTTCATCATCTTCCTTTTCAGAGATGGCAGGTTTACCTTCTGGAGTGCCACAGGGTAAACAAGGACTAACAGGAGAACCCAACTTTTCAACTTTTGCTTCTGACTTTTCACTTCCTGTTAAATCATCATCACTCACATCTTCTAATGAATCTAATCTGAACTCATTCTCTGGCAATACTTCCCCAGTTTCTTCCTGTTTCTGGTCACTCGTATTGTTGCAAGATTTCAAGGGAGCATTTTGCAAGGAATGGTTGGACTGAACATCTTTGGAGTTTTGCTCTGTGTCACTTGAGCTATTAACAGGCTCTCCAAGATTGCTACCAAGCCCGTCTTTGTTGTCTTGGAAGTTACCAGCACACGCACCACGCAGCTTCAACGAATAAGAGGAGAGACCATTTGTTTCCAAATTCAGTGCATTCAAATGAATCTGCTCTCCACCATTAGTTGAGGATAACAGAAGCTTGACATTTTTTAAGAGACTGTTTGTGTCTTGCTTTGGGGAAGATAACTTTCTATCTGTGATATTCAGAAGAGGGGATTTCAGTGATGGCATCCTATTACTTCTGCCATCGTCTTTGTCAGGCTTTTCACCACCCAAAGAGTCTTTCATTACCTTGCAAGAATCAAGGTGATCTGAGGTTACATTAGAAGGGGAAGATACTTCCTGGTTTTTAAGCTTTGACAGGCTAACATTGGCTTCACAAGTTTTTCCTTTCATGGATGAATCAGAAAGAGGCATAAACACAGAGTCCATTTTATCTGGAGTTTTAGAAACATTATCTTCAGACCGTGGTTGCTGCTCTGCAGCTTTCTGGGATGGGTAGGGAGTCCAGCGATAGATTTTGTCTCTGGAAGGACTGACACTTTTTCCATTGGCTCTTGGCGCTTTGCTTTCTTGTTGCTTTGATGTACAAAAATCCAATGCCCCCTCAGAAGGAAGTTTATCACTAGTGAAATCAAGTGAGTCACGCCTATTTTTTAGATCTCTGTATGGCAGAACATCAATATCTTTCTCCTGCCGCTGCCATGCATATCTTTCCTTATTATATTTAATTGGCTCTAACAAATATGTATCTCCTGAGCTTCCAAAATTCCAGCCATTTGCACCATGAGGACTAGATTTCCAGTTTCCTCCATAATTCTTGGAATTCCAGCTGGGAAAATGACCGGTTCCTTCTGAGTGCCAAGCAGAATTCCTCTCCCTGGCACTGTGATGCCAATTTGATGTTCCTCCCCCCCGCCCACTTGGATGCCAAACATTTCCAGAATTCCCATAGTTATGCCGATTTGAAGAGCCTCCTGAAACATTTTGGTGCCACCCAGTGCGTCCCCTTGGGCCACCTGAATGTCTGCTTATATTAAGGTTCCTCTGAGAGTGTGAGAATTTGCCTTGTCTAGGACTAATATAATCATCCTTTTCCCACTTCCAGTCCCTTTGTGACGCATTATGATGATGCCACGATGACTGGTCATAAGCTTCTCTTTCTTTGTAAGTAGCTCGTTCTTCTCGCCTTCTCTGTGATCTCCTATCATCACATTCTAATTCTTGGTTTGCACAGTTTGGCTCAGCTTGCCTATGAAACAATTGAGAAAAGCCTAAATTCTGATGCCATTCTACTGAAACCAAACAGCATGTAAGCCTCATGCAGTTTATTTGCACTGGGAAGAATTTATTTTTTTTTAAATAAAAAAAAAAAAGAGAGATAACTTGTTTAGCTGCTTTACTCTTCAGGCTTCTGTAGGATTTGATTTTCAAAAGTAGTGTTGTACCTTTATTTCAAAATTGCTCATACAAGAACAACCGATTTGGTGCAGGGACAGCTCAGTGGACTAATTCTTAAAGATTTCTGTTTAACTCAGAAAGGAACATTCTTTTCTATTTACTACTTATCGGGCTAATAAGAAACAAAAAGAAAACTTCTTTCTGTTGTAATAATCTTTGCAATTTGAGTGATCTTGATAGATGAAAAATTCTTTAGGAGCGAGAGAATTATTTTTTCTGAAGACTATTCCTTTGGTGTTAGCTGGTTATTCTACGTATTGGAGAAAACAACCGAGACCACATCTCAGTTTATAAAGCTTAAGTTAAAACACAGATGTAATACATCCACAGAAGTTGCATATCAGATAGAAAATAATTTAGTCTTATTTTAACCAGCGGACTCCAACAGTCCACAGCATACAACGCCGAGTCTGTCTGAGCCTCCCAGAATCACTATCTACTGCCCTTTGGATAGTACTTGTGCTTGGCAACTTATCACGAACACGTTCTAAACTATCACATGTACATTTAAATAGAAATGCTACCTTAACACTGACAGCTATTCCTGGGGTCAGCAGTCTAAATGTTCTAAGTAGTTCTACCAAATGAGGAGTCCTATGAAAAGTTTTTCCAAAAACTGATTACAGAAATGCTTTATTCTCACATTGCAGGAATACATTCAATTTCGGTCCCTGGACAAACAAGACAGGAAATTTTCACACTACTGCTCAATAACAACTGATTTGAGTAAACCAAAAATTTATTTTGTACCACTCTTCAAGTTTTCAACACGTTCCAGTTTTGCTAGTAGATGCATAAATAACTACTCTCTAATGGGAAATGGCCCACTGCATAAGATAAAGTGAGCTCTCAAGCAAGAATTTAAAGAAACACCTCTAAGTGATGCTGTTAAATCCTAGGAGCTGACTCAGCTAGATTATGGCCTAATGGAAACAATATTCTGTATCAGTAACTTAATCCATATACTTCCTTTTGTCCCCCCCTCCAAACCAGTATCCAGCTGAGAGAGATTTTTTAAGATTTTAGTTGCCTCAGAATACCTCTGTACTGACATTACTCCTTTACTGTAAAAGCAGAAAAAGTGACATTGTTGCTACCTACATTGACCAATATAAAACCACAACCACCATGCAGCACAGGGACATGCTGACAGAACGGTGTCAAAATCAGATAATCTCCATAGATGTGTGTACTTGGAGGTGCTGAATGAAATTTCTAGCCACAGCAAGAGCTGCTTTCAAAAATTCATATGCCTCTTTAACACCATTGCCACGCCACAACTCTGTTCAAACAATATATTCCTGTCTGGAACACCATTATTAGCAAGGCACGCTTGCAGAGTCACATGGAAGACAAAAGGCATTACCTATTACTCTCTGCAGCCTTCCATTTCACAGCGAGCCACTACAATTAAGTTTAGCTAAGGGTAAGCAGCAAGGTAAAAACAGGTAAGAAATTTCATTCAAGGATTATGGGATTTCATTGTCACGTTGACAGAACAATCCAATTCATTTTAAAATGAGACAGATTAAAGTTTTATAACAAAGTGTTTTCAGCAACAGTTTCTAAAAGCCAAGTTCTTATAGACATCTCATGCCCCAAACAGTATTAGTACTACTGTCAAATTTATTAGGCCTTTCATTTAAGTGGGTACATATTAAAATAAAGACATTAGGGCTCTCAAAACACAAGATTCCACACTGGAGAGTGTTTTTATCCATAATGGAGAATAGCTGCACTTCCTTACTACTAGTAGATCAACAGAACAGGAACATTCAGCAGAATCACATTTACATGTTGAAACTACAGCATCTACATGGGTGGCTTGGATTGTTCTTAGAACAAGTACACTGGCTACAGGTGGTTTACATTTCATGAGCACGTAAGCCTTCGGAGCATATCCCAACTGTATTAAGAGCAAATTTACAACCAAAGAGGAGAAAGGAAAACTCACCGGTTCTGTTCCTTCCTTTGCTTGATCAACTGAATGAGTTCTTTGTCAAGGTATTCTTCTTCTGCCTCTTCTTTCTCTTCCTCTTTTCTGTCATGGGCATCAACATTGTCTTTGTGCAGCTGGCTGGAGATGTGTTTGGCATATGCTGACAAACCCACCAGTGTTACCCTGCACACCCGGCATTCGTGATTGCTGTCCCTAGGAAGAGAGGCAGAGGGTGGGCTTTCAACTCTGCCAACAGGCATGGCAGGTAGCTCTGGTCTTACTTTGTTTCCTCTGAATGTGCTTGCATTCAAGGCAACCAGGTTTTGCTCAGTATATTAAGTTACTTGAATTCTCTGGCTTTTTTCTTTCAAGGTCTAATTTTTTTTTGATGGTCAGTTTTTAAGATTTTTTTCCAACAATCAAGAGGTAAAAGACTTGGTAATAAAGCTGCATTAACTGGGGGGAGGAATTCTTCTTGAATTGTTGTACTCAAAATCTTTTCAGAGGAAACATAGTGAGCGAGGAGGCAGAGTGGAAGGCTTACAGAGCTAGCAGGAGCTGCTCTGAAGCCCATCCATGGTGCCAGCTGCACTGGGGATGCCTGGTGACAGCTTCTACATTTAATCCTTGCCTTGAGCCTTCCCCCAGTGAAATTTAGAAAAGGGAGGAGGCAGTACATGGATACAGCCAATCCTGACACAACATAACCTAAACTGGGACAGCTGAGACCGCTGCCTGGAATCCAAAGACTCTACAGCACAGCGAGCGATGGGAGGGTGTCTTCAGTTCACTGTACTTTATTTGGTTCAAGTGTGCATGAGGCCTGCCTTCTACTTTAGAGGCCTTATCTTAAAAAACACAGAAATTATTTCAGCTGGAGGAAGTGGACAGCTGTGTCAGACAAATGGCTTTGCTCGGGTTTCAGTGAACGCTGGATTAAGGTTACAACTTTTTTACTTTTTTTTTTTTTCCTTTTAAATTCAGATTTCTAAAAATACCGTATTTGTTCTCTTGACAAATCCTTTCAATTCTCTACTGTTAAGGAAACACATTGTTAATAACAAACCTAAACAAGGATAATATGTTCTCCAGTTAAAAAAACAGAAGTGAGGAAGAAATGAGAGCACGCTCTATTGCACGTAACTCAGCAGGACCAAGTTAGTGATCACTGCCTGCCTCCACAAGGCTTCCTTCATAGAAGCAGACCTGCATGCCCCCACAGCACACTTGAGACTAAAGTCTTGTAACAGCAGCACTATAATACACACACATGACTGGGGTCAAAAAAATGGGAGCCATAGAGGAAAAAGGCAGGCATGAGTCCCTGTTCCTCAGAGAAAAGTTAAAAATAAAATGAGGGAAAGATCAGAAGATGCACCTTCACTCAATGTATTAAGCCAATATCCTTAATGGAGTGTCAGCAGCCAGCCTTTACTAATTCTAGAAATCTGTGGCTTTCCTACTAACACAGTTGAAATATTCAACCAATGTAGTCATTCAGACACAGCTACAGAAGGGTTTATTTTAAATAGAGTAATTAATAAAAATTACACCTTCTATGTCTAATTTTTTTGTCCTTTGCAGCCTAACAAATTCCAAATTAAACATGTGGACAAATTTAGCCTGTTTTCCAGAGAGGGGTGTGCTTCGTTTTGCACACTTCACACTCATTAATAAATATCCAAAGCTCAAACAGCCAATGTATAGTATCTCATTAACAATAAAGATAACCAAATACACTCAGCAAATTTTCCTAGTGCTATCAGAAGAATCCTCTCCAGACTCCTAAATGGCACAGCTATGCACTGTTAAGAAGACTTATTTTTAACTTGTGTCATCACACGAGGCAAACTGCAAATAGGAAGCGGCTTCTTGCTGAAAATGGCGCTCTTTTTATATAACGTTCCCCTTGAGTCATAGGGACACTTAATGAGAAAGGTACCTCAGTGGTACTCATTAGGTTTTAAGAGAATAATCCAAATCCTTCATAGGACCCGTGTTTCAGTTCTTTCAGAAAACTTTCATCATACTCATTTATAGACTTTAAATAAATTTAAGTTTTGTTTACTGTGGACAAAGCCAGTGAGTTAGCAGCTGGCCTAAGGACAAAGAACTTCTTTCTATCACTTCTAACTTATGAGTTACTACTTACTGAGCTGCAGTTCTTGTAGCAACTGAGAGTCTGGAAAGAAAAGACCTGAGTGTGTAGTGACTAGAATTCTCTATCCTGCTTTTCATCTATGTGAACCTAAAGAAAAAAACAACACACTTTTCCTACTGAAACAACTGCTTTAGTTGAATAGGCTGGGAGTTCAAACAGAATTAAGCCAATTTTCATTTCCTCCACTTCTTTCTTTCTTCTAACCCCAGTAATATCAGCCAGAACTGAGCACACTCCAAGACACACACTGATCATGCCTACACACCATACTAGAACACCACGCAATCTTAGTTGTCAACAGGAAGGCCAAGAGCAGTTTGAAATAAACAGGGACAAAAGTATTCTCTGTATGAAAACATCCAAGAGCTTTATTTACTGGATGCGCACTTCAGATTGCCGATTCAATATCCCTTGTACAAGAGCAGTATTTACTTCCCATTTAAAAAAAAGACAAAAAAAAACACTAAAGCTTTGTACTTGACTGCATGTATCACATGAAGTAAGACTTCAAGAAGAGAAGAGTCTCAAAACGTTTCAGAAAATTATTGCAGCCCTTGAGATTACCAAATTAAGTTTACAAGTAGAAAAGTGTAAATCAATGTGTGCATTTCCTTGACCTATTCCCTACCAGAAGACTAAAAAGTGACTTCTAGTTGGGTGTCAAATTTGAAGGCAGCGAGATGCTGATATTACACTCTTAATTGCTATTATCCTCTGTTGCGCAATTCAACCACGCTGACAAGACTATTGCTTGTGCTTCTTATTTTCTAGTTGGAGCACCAAAAGACTTCTACCGCACTTAAATGGGAGGAAGAAGCAGAGAGAGGAAGAGAACAAGAACAAGGCTGATGCTGCACAATGAAATAGAAAGCTCATTACTGATTTTGAGAACATACATCTTCCATGCATTCTTCTGAAAGAATGAAGACAGTTACCTTAATAATAGAAAATTTAATGCTGACGCAAGCCACTCTAGACACAACATATAACTTCTAGACGTTACTGTTACCTTCAAGACTCAGGAACTAGAAAATATATTAACTCAGAAGGCCAGAAATAAGATGGGAAAATGTGTGAAATTTTAAACTTTAATCTGTACCACTTTCTGTGCTGAAGAGTCTCAGAACTATTGTCAGCAGAAGAAAGTCCAGGACAGAAACACTCCACGAGTTAGCTGACCTATGGCAGTGCTTAGTGCTGAGGACATTCTGGGTTCTGAGCAATCCCTTCCCAGCTGTTCAGTAACAGAACAAACCTTTCCACACCCAGCAGGGCAGGTACACTTGATTCAGGCACATTTTCAGAACGTTCCTGACTACCAAGATCCCACTGCAGAGAAGAAAACAAAATGATCTGGGGTTTTTTGGTTTTGTTTTCTTTTCTCTTTAAGTAAGGAGCTGAATTCAGAACAATAAAAATTCCATAAAGTATAGGGCTGAGCAAGGGATAGTGATGGCAAGGGAAAGAAAGGACAGGGAATGTGAAGGATCTACCCTTTCTATGCCCTCCCTCTTTACTACACAGCAATTTTTATTTGAAAAAATGAAATAGCTTCCAAGAAGCTGCTTTCATATGTTTCCAATGTGACACAATAACAACTTTGTTAATCTGGACAAGTAGAAGATTTTCTGAATCCCACTAAAACAAATTTAATTTCAAGAGAAAGAGATCATTTAAATTTTCTTTCCAATATATTTTAATCCTTTGATAGTCCACACAGCCCCAGCCTAAAGA
>VZTM01008719.1:103642-116634 GCA_013400555.1 Jacana jacana
TAAGGGTTATTTTATATTTTAGACAATTTGAAATATTAGCAGATATAAGTGGACATATACATATGCTGCAGATTTGCTGGAAATCTTAACCTAAAATCCTATTAGATTGCTGATTTAGATAATTACAGTAATACTTCACCATTACACACAACAGGAGCACAAAATAAAATACAGCTGGCTCAAACAAGCGTCCTCAGCTTTGGCACGTATGTAATACAAGCTTGTACTCCAAAAGTGGACGTTTTCTAGAGCTATATATATATGCTCTGTATATAAAAAGTTACTGAAGAGAAATATACTTCAAGGTTCCTCTAGTTTTGAAACATTGTAAAACAAGTCTAAGAATTCTACTAGAATTCAATCTGGCACAACTTAACTAGTGTTAGAATCCCACATCTCCAAGAGTTGAAAGAGGATCACTTCTTAGTCCTTTAAAAGGCATTTCAAAGGGATTTGCCCTATCCATATAAAGCTTGTGCTGCAAGATGACTAAAAATTAGTCTGTAGGTCAAATACTTAAGTGCAGACTATCTGATCTCTCTGGCTACCTAAAACCCCACACACCTGAAAGCACTTCTAAGTGCATTTTGGTTACAACCTGATTCCATTTTATCAGGATATTTGAATACCTCCTTAACTCCCTCCTCCTGCTTTCCACAGGTTCTAAATAAAACCAAGAAACCAGAAGGAAAATACCATTTACCATGGTTAGGTCCCATAACCAAGAATCTGGACCAGGGTGGCAGAGGACAAGACAGTCACTCAAGCAGATGCAGCCTTTACATCCAAGACATCAGCCTTCTTACAGTGGTCTAAAATATCAACAATTGTCTCTATATCATTGAACACTTTTAAAAAACATTTTAAAAAGGAAAGCACCAGTGTTCACAATTCTGCCACAGGCAACATACCACTGCTTCCAAGAAACTGAACATGAAACTGCCAAGACCTAAAAAACATGTTTTTTTAATTATTTCACTGCAGTCCAAGAAATACAGGAAAGCTTTCTCCTGCATCACTAATTGCCTCCCCAGTTTTTGACATGAAGAGAAGACGTTAATTGCCAGCTTTATCACAAGAAATGCAACTAAGTGATGCATGAAAATAAATTGTGTAATTCAGCTGGTATGGGAAATAGGACATCAATTCTTCCAGAGTGTGATATACAAACTGCACAGAGAGGAAGGATGCAAGATTGTTCTCATACCTTCCCTTCAGGTTTTCCAGTTCTCTGTGGTGAAGCATGCTTCTCATGTGTTCTTCCATCTCCTTCAATATGGAAAAAAAAAAAGTAAAATTGATCAAACCAAACCAAAACAGTGTGTCATATTTGAAAAGCTCACTTTTGAGAACCCTCCTGCCTTGCAGGATTATGTACTCTACTCCTGTAGGGCTGTAGCAGTTGCCATTCCTGTTCTGTGACCATGAAAGCACAAGTAGTCACACTCTCAGGAAGTCATATAATGTTACCTTTCCCCAGGAAGGATGCACATGAATCATTAGAATCCAACAGAAGGGGAGCAGAATTTCAGGAGACAGACAAACGGGAGGGCATGTAGCAAAGATTATTACACTGATTTTTGACAAAGTATTGTTGATCATAATTTTGATTAAAAGTCTCATTAGTACCACTCTCCAGAATCATAATAATAAGCCTGTGCAATCTCAGCAGTCCCCCTGTATCTGTATAATGACACAGCTGTAGTTTCATCATCACATACTATTTTACTCTGCTAGATGCACTTCAGAAACTGAGATGTGCATAAGATGTTTACAGCAACCTTGACCCAGGAACTGCAGGGGTAAGTAATTCGCAACAAATAAAAGCTGCTGGAAGAGAAAGAGTGTTCGTAATTCAGGACGAACAAGGAAGGAGTTCAGAACATTTAACTTTCTCTTGGTGTGTGAAACAAAAAGCTTGGAAATCTCCAAAGAACAGTTACTAAGCAGTATGCTCTTTCAGTTCTTGCAATCCCATCTACAAAGGGAAAGCAACATCTTCATCCTTGAAGAGTTGCATGAATTAATACAATGGTATTTGCACGATAAGCATGTGCCATGTAGCTATGCAATGTATGAAGGGCCGTTAAGAAACACTCAGTTTCAGTGCAGGCTTTGCATGATAAGCAGCATACAGAAAATAACACACCAAATGTATGCATTAATGAAAATACATGGTGTGCTGTGTAATTCCACATTCTCCTTCCACACTGAAACACAGCTCTCCCAAAAGTAGTAAAAGAAACTTTGTGTATTACAGTACTCTTAACATAGTACAATTTCTAGCCAAATGAATTCGAGTGCTTTTCACTTTATTATCTTCATGCAACAATATTAACAAAAAAAAATAATAATCAAAGACCAATATTTTTAGCATTTAGAATCCAGCATATTGCATTCCAAAAAAGATACTCTAAAACACATGCAAATATATTACTTCATTTGTAGTGGACCTACATTGATAATATTCCTGTTAGAAGGAAAAATCCTCCTACTTTGCATAATTTAAAAATGGAAGCCTTTCTTACACACATTTCATATTAGTACCTTCATATTGGTATCTACTCATAGGTGTAAAGCAGTAATTATTTACCTTTTTTGAGTTGTACACAATGTGACACAATATGCATTTTCGTTCTCGAACCATGCTTATTATTCTGGAAAGATCTTATCCAAAACCTGCAAATAATTTTAAAAGAACCAACATTCAGGATTACTTTTTTTTATTAGTATGTTTTAGCAAGGAAAGTAAAAATAAGTTCTATTCACGAAAACATTTGTCCTGAGTTTCTTTAAGAGAATACACACTCCTTGTGCATAATCAATACTCTTCAAATAAGGATAAGGTAGTTTTGAATAGTCATCTAAAATAGCTATAATAAAACGTATCCTTGCTTTTCTTTCATTTTGTTCCTTGTCCTCCAAGACATGGCATTCATTCTACCAGCAAAGATCTGTAGGAATCCTCTCAGCTACTCAGATCAGATTAACAAAACACTTTTCAACTAGGATGATAGGGAGATAAGGAATTTAGGAAATAAGCAGGTCAAACTCAGATCTTTATTATGGTACACAGGTTAGCTCAAGTAAGAGATCTGTAAAGCCCTAGGAAAACGAAACAAAGGCCATTCATGACATCAAAGACTTCAAGGTTTATCTGTCTGTGTATTCACCATAGAACAGAGCCTAAATGCAGTATTTTTCTCATTAACCTCCACAAAAGCTACACATATTCATGTACTGAAATACTCAATTTAGACAGGATTTTAAGATACATTCTCTAGTACCATGTTGTACATGGGCTTCATATGTATTTGAATCATTAAAGAAAGCTCTTGACTTTCGTTATTTATTCTGTGGTACAACATAATTAAAAACTTTGCATCAGAATATTAGACATTTTAACACTGATCTACTTACGATTTGCATATATGCAAATGAAAGCAGCAGCTCAAATAAAATGCTATGTGTATTTTATCATAAAGCTGAATTCATTAGGAGAGTAATAAGAGAGGTATGTAAATCTATGTTACAATACAAAGACGGAGATGTCTGCTTAAGTAACAGGGTGTAATTTCTTTCTCTGAAAAGACAACTAAAATGCAGAATGATCAAGCATTATAGTAGCTTATTGACTTGGCAGAGGCAGTTCCTCACCTGAAAGCACAAAAATGATATACATTTTTACTATTAGGCATTTTCACATCTCTGCACAGAAAGACAAATCCTTCCAAGCTTTGCTATCTTACATTAGTCAAATCCAGAGATAACTTAGCCAATACCATCAAACTTAACCTATCAGAGCTGTCTTCAACAGAACATCTCCACAGCTTACTCTACCAAGTTAATTCTAATTATTTGCTACCACTCTTCTGTATCAGGGGCCTCAAACCCTTTAAATCTGGTACTGACTAGAAACTGTGAACAAAAGGCAAGAACCAGATTTTGACTGAGTCCAGATCACCTAGAGTTACAGCAGCTATGACATGCAGTGGCATTGTCTATCAGCAAGCAAACAAAAGTAAGCACTTAAACCCACTCTCACTCTATTTCCAAAGTGTGGCTGTTTGACAAATAACTCTTTTCCTCCAGATTTGTATGTCCACTTATAGTTAATTTATGCACCAGTATCTGTCCAGCCCAAAGGGGAAGGAACTTAAGAGTAGCAATAGCCATTTCACCTTTAGTTTCTTCTCTAAAACAATCCACATCATCATACCAATACAAACACACAACACAAAACAGGAGACTCAGTCACCCTCTTAGGTTCCCCATCTAGCACTCCTAAGGTGCCATTCTTGATCTCACTGAAATACCCGATGGTGTTTAAATACGCATTCCTAGCTTTAGCACATGGGCACTTGAGATACTCGAATCATTAGTAACAGGTATTTGTTCTGACAAACCGCCCCTGACAAAGGTACAAGACCATTCAGAGCTTTGCATCAGCCCATGTCATATAAAGCATGCATATAGAATTACATGATAACAGTAACATGCATGCAAAGGCCCCTGCCTTTGTGGAAGGTCAGAACAGGGAAGTTTTGGCACAAAGTATTTTGCAATCATTTGAGACATAAAATGAGATATTTCTGCCTCCTGGATTTCCAGCAGGTTACTAGGTGAGTATAGGAGCACATTTGTTTACATACAGATCATCTGTGCAGCTGCAATGCAATAGAGATAAGAGAATTATTTATGGTGATTTGCAAGTGACAAAGGCTTAAATGCCTCCCCAATATAGGAGAGCGGTTTTAATGTGATTTATATGAAGTTACTGCTGAAAAGCAAGGGTGCTAATCCTTGCACCAATGCAATTTCCTTTGCATTAAAATATTCTCCACTTCCCCAACGTTCTCCACCAGCACTACTTTGTAGTTTAGCAGAATAATTCCCTATGTGTGCTGAAGATCGTGTTCAAGATGACTCAACTATTTACAGAATTCATTCTGCACAGGGGTGGAACAGCAGCATGAGACTTGAATCAGGAAAAGCAGGCCTGTAGAATGTGGTGACTTGCTCACACCAGTTAGCACATAACATTAAAGAGCTTTCACAAGCAAAGCTAACATTACACCTGTTTTGGCTAATTAAAACATATAGTAACTATACAGGATTACAGGAAGACTGCCCAATCAACTGGCCATTACTTAGGACAGAGTACTAAAAATACTAATGGAATTCAAATGCTATTGGATGTCACTATGAAAAGTGAAACTTTCACTACCACAGAGAGAAGTCCTCAGAGGCAAGGACTCAGAAGTTCAGAGATTTAGTAGATGCTACCGGGACTGAGAGAAGACCAACCCACATTCTATTTCCAGACCACCTTTTGACTTACTGTCTACATAAACTATTCTGCCTTATCGTTAGCTTTGTCCCAAATCCTGCTAAGAAATCGAAGGCTCACTTCAGTTTTATTCTAAGAGAACCTTCATGGAGTACTTTGAGAAGCATGATAAATTCAATGTATTCCCTTATTCATTATACAACAGCAGAAAGAACCAGACAGTTCTTGAGCTATGTAGTCAGTAACAGCATTTCATCTCATCACACACTGTTCTGTTCAATCACAAAATTGAGAAACCTCATTCTGAGAAACTCTGTAAACATAGCTTTCTCTACATAAAGGCAGTCATATTTGAATTCTTAACAAAAAAACCCAAAAAAACCCATACATTAAACACCAAGCAACCTTCCAGCTTTTATCAGCTTGCTTTATAGCACAGGAAATTACCTCTTTTGGGATGTTAATGGGAAAATGAGCTACTCAAAAACTGAACATCAAACTGCAAGTAAAGATATGGCTTTGCCAGAAAGAACCCATCACTGCATAAAAGAAAAACATATCAACAGCAAAACACAAATCCTTCAAAACAACTTTCTATTTTGAGCAAATGCAACTGTTCAGTGGGTGATTTTTTACATTTATTTTAAAGTGAAGAGATGCGTTTTACAGCAATATGATGAAAATGCTACTTGCTCGTAGGTTGCACCTGCCCAGAGCTTGGAAACACCACAGAGTTTAATCAACTTAAGCAAGCCTGCTACAGAGATTATGGAGAACACTTCTCACAAGTAAAAATAGTCTACAGAGAAAATAAGGCATTAGACTGCTTCCTGCTACAACACCCATTTGTCCATAGTTATTCAACCTTACCGGATAACATACATTAAAAATTTATGTCAAGGTTAAATCTGTTACAGATCAGTGGCTGAGCACTCTGACTATATAAAGCCACAAGCGCCATGGAGTGGGGCGGCCAGCCCAGCATTCCAGCTGCCTAGAAATCCTCAGGAGGCCTCAAAGAGCTCAGCAGTGCTGGCCCATCTAAAGGCCTGCCTAAATGTTGCACGTCCCTACAGACAGCAGTGGAAACTCTACACTTGACAAGAGCAGGAATCTAGAAGTTCACTGTGGCAGAAGGCTCTGCAGCAATATGCTCCTTGGCTGCTCACGGGGAGTCTGTTCCTTTTGCTTTAGTGACCTCCCCTGCAGCAACTGATTGCACCCATCCTAGTGGAGCTGTAGAACAGTAATGTAGCTGTGACAGACACAGGAGAGGAGAGCAGAGAGGACAGAAGCAACTCACCAGAAAGTACATTCATTATATCATTAGTTGGTTGGTGGGAAGAAATGGTGGACACAAAGTCATTTTGACTTGGAGAGAGGCCCCTTTGCTCAGAAGAATTTGGAATGGAAGCGTATTTAGCCCCTGGAAAGCACTTAAACAACCTCTGCTAAGATAGATCACAAATAGTTTGATTATCAGCATAATTTATTTTGCTAATCTGCCAAGAAGCCTGGTCTTTTCACAGGAAAACCTGGAGAAGCCCACATAGGCCTTTGAAAGCCGTATCCAACCACCTGTTGTGATAAATAAATGTTACAAATCAATAGCCATTGCTAATCTAACCAAATAATTGGTTAGATTACTTGGTTCTAGCAAAGCCTGATAACATAGAGAGATTTGCATAGAAAAAAACTTTATTACTCTAAAACCATTTCCCTGTATTACATGCTGCTCCAAACATCAAAGCCCTGTGCTACTGTGAGAATGCACAAAAACAAGTAATTCACTGTAACAAGACTGAGACTGTGCTCAAACCTCATCACCTCAAGCAGAATTTATGTGGAATTAAGCACCGATATTCAAAGACTATCTTTCCTTCCCAGGAAAGAAAAGTGCCTTGAATTCACTCCAATTCACCACACATCTACTTGCTAGACTGTAACTTTAACAGTTACCTTAACATTACTTATGGGCACATCTGGGAAGCACTTTAACCTTTCTACCATGATGCTGATGTGTGCAACACAGCCTGATCAACAGCCAGACACTTCAGGACTTACTGAAGTCATGACTAACAGCACTATTTTCCTCTGGCACACTACCACGCAGCGTACAAGCTACTTTGTAGTCACAGACAGGTTATTTTAACATGGCAAAGGAGATAACTGTATAACAGCCCAATATTTATAATACTTGTACCAGAAGTAAAACTTTTAAGGTAAGTTGTTCCCTGCTTTCCAAGATTTATCTTCATCCCCATGACAGACTGCAGGCACTCCAGACCCCTCAGTGCAGAAAGAGTACCACTGCACAGCAAATGTTATAACTGGGTGGCCAAGTGCTCAACTATTTTGACACTGAGCCAGAAGAGTAATTTCATAGGTCAAAGTTCTTTAAGTTCCTCTTAAAAAGCAATAAAGTTGACTCCACTAACTAGCCTAGAAGATACTTATCAGATTCTGTTTGCATGCTATCCCATGAGTACTGTTTCTATATAGGGTAAGTATACTGAAGATTAGGAGATGGTAGAGAAATACCTTAAGCAAACAGACCAGCGCAGGCACAGGAACACCTGGCACGAACACAGAGTTTTCATTGATACGTATTTTTTACTTTAAAGTAAGTCTAAGAATGAGATACAAACCAGAATAATATATACACCTTAAGTCACTATCAAACTGCATCTTCTAATTCCTGATATATAAGCAATGCTAATTATTTCCTAATATCCAAACTAAGTTTTCCTCACTGTAAATTGAGACAATAATTCCTCCCTTGTGAATGTAAGCACCTCACTGTTACCTTGCTTGTGGTAGCTTCTTGCACTCTGGAAAATTCAGGGATATACACTGTCCTAATTGGACTGGAGAGCTGCTCAGCATCATTGCTGTATGCTGTCATTTAAGACACCTAAAATCCACACACCTGGAAAGCTTCTGTTTTCTTCTGTACTCCCAGCTTGGTTTTAGACATATGCAAACTCTTTCTTCAGATGTTTTTCTCAAATATCACATTTCCTGAGTCTATTAGAATTCCTGTTCCTCTTTCCAGACTGCTCAAAACACTCTTTAAAAAAATCTCTAAATCTGGGCACAGTACTCCAACTAAGACCCCTATCAGCACCCTTTGGAGGGGGATATTCTTTGTACCCCTGCTACCATAACAGCCTCAAACATAATTGCTAATGATTGAGACAAAATCTAATTAAGAAGTGACAGTAATCCACAACATGGGACAGATAATCTACCCAATTTAGACAGTTATATGACTTATGAAAGTATTCACATCAGTTCGTTCTGCCAAACTTGTGTCTCAACAGACCCTTTTAAGAATGACAGAAATACCTGCCGCTTAATTTTATGTTTATTTCTGTAACGTTTGGCTGTATGTTTTTCTTCTCTTCGTAAGGTATTTATACTTATAACACCCTTTGCAGGTTTGCACACTATGCCCCTTTATTAGAAGTTACCACCAAGGATGTACAAACCAAATCAAAACAGATTACTCTATACATCTCATTCTTGCAGTGCCAGGGAAGCGGGTACCTGGCCTTGGGAAAAATCCCTAGGAAGGATCTACATAGGTGGAAGACAGCCCATAAGAGAGCAGTCATTGGACTTCTTTTACTTATACAGTCACTACAGAGTATTAAGAGTCACTGGAAAGTGATTTGAGGCACTCAAACCAATGTCAGGTCACATGTCAGTGTATGGAGCTTTGGTGCCAAGTGAATTCAAGTTAAAGATCCCAAACATTAAGACAGCAGTCATTAATGACCAGGCAATAGAAATACAGGGCTCTGCCTGAATTCTCACACCTCTGTAAGACATGGAGTTTGTCTCAGGGCTGAACATTAGCGACTCGTGTCAATTTGCAATTAAAATATAAAATAGCCTGGGACTAGATGAGAAAAATCTAAAACAGGAAAAACATTTCCACAAAAACAAAGAAGTTATTTGTAATTCATAGCATGCTCTTATTTTTCTATAATCAGCTTGAGTCAGATGACATCTCAAATCTTATGACACCATCTGGATACAGAGGTCATGGAAGTTGATCAGCAGATGCTAAAAAGAATTTTATCAATCTAAATTTGATTCTGGGTATCTTATGAATTTTATCTTCACAAGATAAAGTGGGCAAACACCTTAATTTTACCTAGATGAAGTTAACTACAAGTCTTAGCATCCCTGTACTCAATTTGGATCTGCATTTCTACGACAGTGGCCACTGTTATTCTTTCTACTGGATATCAGAGACCTGCATAAATTAAGATGCATATAGCCAACATCTCTTCAAACATGTGACACTCTTGGACATATGGACTAGAAATTACCTGAAGTTTGGTCATAGTGACTCAGGTAACAGACTCACATGTTTGGCTAAAGCCAATTATTTCTTCCAAATTGAAAAGGCTACAACATAGTGCCTATTTAACAAACTTTACATACAAAAAGTCAGTCAATAGTGGAATGTACGTGGTGATGCAAATGCAGTTGCCTTTAACTGCTAGTTCAACTTAAGTGAAGCAAGGACTGAAAAAAAAAAAAAGATAGAGTTACCTTTAACAGAAGAGACTTCAGGACAGAAATCTATTTTCCAAGCTAAGAAGTTACAAAGCCACACTGCATTGCCCCAGAGAACCTGCAATATTCGTTCCAAAAATGCAGTACTAATGGGGAGATAATTTCAAAGTCTGGCACAACTATTAACCAATTTTTGTAAGTATTAACTGCTTTTTTAGAGTAGGATCTACTGGTACTGCAAAATGGTCAACCGGTTTAATATAGTAATTGAGGCTTGACTGAAAGAAAAAAACAGCAGAGATGTAGGAAAAGCAGCCCCAGGAGCTCATGCTGAAAACAGAGTCCATCAAACCTCAATCCTCTTCTCTCTCAGGTCACTCCTCAGAACTCATCTGTTCTACAAACTTCTTTAAAGCTGCTCTTTAGAAGGGGCAGGATGGAAGGCAAAAAGGAATATGTCGTACTTGCACAAGACTGTTGTTACCAAACCACTATCAATAAAGTATATCAAAGTATGAAATTTAATCATCAATCCCATCCAACTTTTTCCCATCCCGTTTCCAAGCTGAAGTTCATTAATTGTATTAAGAACTGTTCATGGGTACTTAAGTTTGCATGTGATCTACCCTGCTTGCAATGGCAAATGCTTACTTTTAAATACCTCCTATTTCATTGTACTGTTAACACATTTCACACTGTCAGTCCCACTCTTTGGGGGTTACCAAACATTTATCGCCACATTCACATATGCTTTCACTAAGTCATGTCTTTTAACTGTATGCCATAAGGAAGGTAACTAAGCAACTCTGCACTCAAAGCCATACTTCAGCACTAGAAACACTTCTGGCAGGCATATAGAGCGTGACAGCTACACATCTGCAACAGAGAAACTGCTCTAAGAAATCTTATATTTAACTGAATAACGAAGTTCAGGGATCACTCCAGCGATAAAGGTTGCTCACAAAGCACAGCAAGACGTGTGCCTGACCCACGCCAAGAGGCCAGGCTACAGCCCCTCTAGGTTAGGCCTGCCCCGCCCCCTCCCCTCCCCAGGCCGCCTGCTCCGCCAGAGCCGGAGCAACCCCCCATCACCCCAGCAACCGCCACAAAGCTCCCTCCGGCCTCTGCTCCCCCGGTACTCACACATCACACCCCTCGACAGGGCAACAACCCAAAAATCCATCCCCCTGCCGGCACCGAGCAGGCCCGGCCACCGCTTGCCCCAGAGCCCACCGCCCCCACAGCACCAGCGCCAGGCCGACCCCACAGAGACCCGCGGCGCACGGCGAGACGGGGCAACCCCTCGACACAACCAATGAGACAGCGGGAAGGTCGTCGCGCTGCACGTCGGGAGGGACGCCCGCGCCGCCGTGATGCCCCCTGGGAAATGTAGTTCTGATGGAGGAACACCTGGGCAGTGCCACCTACCTGCCGGATGGAGGCTTTTACTAACCGATAATGATAACAAACGTTATCATGTACCTCAGCATGGAGAAGCCACCAATGACATCATGCTAGGCACAGGTGCCAGTGGCTGGAAAATCCATTCTGGGAGCTATGTGAAGGACAGAGGGACGACTGCCTGTGCTCGTGCCCAGGCTGTGTTGTGTGCAATAAGCCTTAACCTTTTCAGAAGCCCAAGGGGGCTCTAAAGAGAAGGGAAACCAAGGGCCAGTTGCAAGATCACAGCGGTGTCACTGGATGAAGGACTTCGGACAGGCTTAAAGAGCTGCATGAGCTGCTTCCAGCCTTGATGCTGCGACAACTCCTGGCACCACTCTGAGTTAGCAGCCTTACTGCAGGAACGGGATCTGAACGAACGGCAACCCCAACAGGGAAGAAGTTACCCACATCCGAGAAGGAACGCATGTCGGGAAAGGCTTACTGAGGCTCAGCCACAACAGACAAGGCCTGTGATTCCATATGGGGGCTTAGCCTTTCTAGTCTTGTTCTCTGGTAACAGCAGAGAGGCTCACACACTTCCTCTTAACAGAGAGTAACTTACCTGGTGGTACGGTTTGAGGAACACACAACTTGTTGTTGGTTAGACAATTATTCTGTCACCCAGTGATCCCTCCCCTCTCCAGAAGGGGAATTGGGGAAAAAAAAAGGAAACCCAAGGGTTGAAATATAAACAGATATAATAGACTAAGACTAGTTAATTAACGTTGATAATATTAATGGACCAATAGTGATCCTAATACCCATATAGGACCAATCATATATTGGTCCTATGTTGGTATTTGGTATATTGGATCCTAATACTAATATAAAATATGCAAGGCATAATATCTATATAAGGCACATATATGAGGCACACACTCAGCCCATTCTATCAGCAGGAAGCTGTGTGCTCCTGGCAGGGAAGAGCAAACGTGGGACACTGTGAGCACTACAGCTTTGGGAGGAAGAGAAGGGCTGAGGGGTCCAGCACCAGGCAAGTTCTCAGGACTGCCACCAAGGATGAGGGAGAACTCCTCGGCAAACTTTGTAATTTATATACAACGTGATGTTCATGGTATGAAATAATCCTGTTGGGCAGCTCTGGTCAAGTGCCCAAGTCTCACTCCTCCTCATCCCTGCACCTGGCAAGGCTTGAAAACACCGAGGCCTTGAATCCCACACACCACAGTTGGTTGTAAAGTAAGTATTTTCACGAATTCAGACACTAGGGTCTTCTACAATCGGTTTTCCCAGGCACTAGAAATTAGTCCTGTGGCGCTCAAAACAGGACGCCCAGAGGAGAACCCCACAGATTTAAGTAGAGCAATTTGTTATAAACCGCCCTACTTGTTAACCCAGCGCCCCCGCAATAGAGCGGCACCGCGGCGCATGCGCACAAGCCGTGGCCTGGCGCCATGCTGAGTGTACCCACCGCCCTACCCTACCCTCCCCTACCCTGCCCTGCCCTGCCCTTCCCTGCCCTGCCTGCCTGCCTGCCTGCCGGGGGATGACGGGGGCGTGCGCTATTCCCCGCCATGTTGGGTGTGGCGGGGCGTGCCGCCGCCGCTGGGCGGTGCTGGTTCCCGCTTCCGGGGGGCGGGCTGTGAGGCGCTCGTGGGTCGCAGCGGGGACGGGCGGGCGATGGGCTCTTAAATAGGCGGCTCGGCTCGGTTCGGTTCGGCTCCGCTCCGGTGGGGTGTGAGGGAGCGGCGGCGGCTGTGCCGGTAGG
>VZTM01008722.1:0-22431 GCA_013400555.1 Jacana jacana
TGTGTGCGAAAGCACTTTTGCTGACTTAGCCAGAGACCACTGAGTTTTCTCAACTTCTTTGCTTATATTCCTCCCTCAATCAGCCAATTTTCCTAGTCAATCAGGGGGCAGAGAATGAATGCACTGCTAAAAGCATTACCTACAATGAAAATTTGCATTTGACATCAGAAACTATGGTTCTGCATATCCAGTTGTGCCAGGACAGGTTCAGATTGGATATTACGAAAAATGTTTATACTGAAAGGATTATTAAGCATTGGCATGTGCTGCCCAGGGAAGTGGTTGAGGCACCATCCCTGGAGACATTTAAAAGATGGGTAGACATAGTGCTTAGTGATGTGGTTTAGTGATGCTTTTTTATCAGATTTAGGTTGATGGTTGGACTAGATCATCTTAAAGGTCCCTTCCAACCTAGACAATTCTATGATTCTCTGATTTACCAGTGGCTGAAATGCACTGCTTCTCTCCTTTTCTACATAAAATGTTGTATTCTACAATGTAAAATGTGGATGTTATGAGAATGAGTAAATAATGTAGAAGTATTAATGTGATAGGAGGATGAAAGATAGCATTTTAATAATATCTTCATCTATACATTTTTTCTTTTCTATTTAACATATTTTTTTCACAATTTGTTGTTTTGTTTCACTTTGTCAAACATCTGAATAGAAGAGGGATGTGTTTTAATGGCTTAATTGAATACATCCAATTCCACTTGATTCCTGGTATTGTTTATATAGTAACATTAAATATACTCTCTAATCATTTGGAGATTTGTATAACTGTACTTGCCAAGACATTGACCCAGTATTCCAAATATTGACTGCATAAATAGTGACATCGTATGTTGCATTATCAACTGGAGCGCTCTACACTCACAATTTAGACCTCAGCCACAAGAAGGCAAGAGACAACATACAACATAACACACCTCCAAATATACAAACATATCATCCTTAAAAATACGTACCAAAGATTATTATAAAAATAAATAAAATTCACTAAGGAAATAAGTGTTAAGTTTTCAAGGGAAATGATTTATTAATTTTTGATGGAAGTCCTGGAAAGACCAATTTGCTGAGCTTGACTATAATTCAAGGAAAATTTCTATTTCAAGGCTGTTTGCTTTAAAACTAAAACAGGGTCTTGGAAGTCCAGTTCTGTAGGACCCACAAAATCTTCCTTATTAATATTATTACTGGGTTGCTGCTTTTTTGTAAGTGAGTTTCAGAACTACAGCAATTAGCTGGGACTTGAGAATTCTAGGTTCAATTTTCACAGGTTTCATGTCTGTCCCAGTTTGTGCACTTCTTCATTTGCCTCATCCAATTTTCAAGTTAGAAGATTTATTTGAAGTTTCTATATAGATTCCCATCATCATGGGAATTTCCCATCCTAATATTGTTGAAATTGCTCTCTGGAAATGGGCAATTCTCTAGAGAGATTGATTTTGTAACTTGGACAACGAAGATGAAGACTCAAATCTAGGTAATATGGGTACATTCCTCAAAATGTATTATTTACTGAGGAAAAGTACACTCTAACCTAGGCAAGGCATCTAAATTTTTTAAACCTTAAAATAGCTGAGAAGAGTAAATCATATTATCTTTGTGACCTAGTTTTCCATTTGTAAATGCTTTTCTTCCAGCTATGTATATTATTTTCTTATTTAGCATTATTGTTTACATATATCATATATGTGAGTATTATTTATATGTGTATTCCTTGTGTTTGTATTATATATATTATTGGTAACTGTACTATTTTTGCTCAACACCATCTGTCAGTCAATAGCCATCTGCTGTCTTTCATTTTAGGCTTAGATTGCAAGTTTTTGGAGCAGGATTATTCTTTTTTTTCCTTTTTTCCCAACCCATTACAAGATACTCTTGGGTACTACAGTGCCTAGGAAGCATAGTTTTGAAACAGAACCCCACTGCAAAATGTGGTATACAAACCAAACAATAATCCATGCTCTGGAGAGATGGGTAACAAGTAGAGACAGACAGATGACAGTACAAGAAGGAAATGGGACAAAGATAGTCAGAATGATAGTCATTGTATTATGATGACAATAGAGTTCTCATTTTCCATGTCTTTTGTAGACATTATGAGAGAAAAAATTAAAAAAAAAAAAAAAAAAGATATTATAGGAAACTCCTAAACTCCTCTCAGTGATAGGCATGTCTCAGAACTAGAAAAAAAGGTAGTTACTCAAAAAATTCAGTGAATTGGGGGGTGAACTTGAGATAAAAGATGGGAGTAAAAACATCACAGAAAATGGAAAAGGTTATGGAAAGCTCATAAAACTGAAACAAGTAACTTAATTTGATGTCATGGTGGATTGCCAAGAAAATCATAGAATCATAGAATGGTTAGAGTTGGAAGGGACCTTAAAGGTCATTACGTTCCAACTCCCCTGCTATGATCAGGGATACCTGCCACTAGAACAGGTTCCTCAAAGCCCCATCCAGCCTGGCCTTGAACACTTCCAGGGATGGATCATCCACAACTTCCCTGGGAAACCTGTTCCAGTGCCTCACCACCCTCACAGTAAAGAACTTCTTCCTAGTATCTATATATAAATCTCCCCTCTTCCAAAGCCATAAAAGCCATATACCCTTGTCCTGTCACTACACTTGCTGACAGAGTCCCTCTCCAGCTCTCCTGTAAGCTCCCTTCAGACATTGGAAGGCTGCTATAAGGTCTCCCCAGAGCCTTCTCTTCTTCAAGCTGAACAAGCCCAGCTCCCTCAGACAGCCTTTACAGGAGAGATTCTCCATCCTTCTGATCATCTTTGTGGCCCTCCACCGGACCCCTTCCAACAGTTCCAGGTACCTTCTATGTTGAGGACTCCAGAGCTAGACACAGTACTCCAGATGGGGTCTTACAACAGCAGAGTAGAGGGATAGAATCACCTCCCACGATCTGCTGGCCACGCTTCTTTTGACGCAGCCCAGGATGCGGTTGGCTTTCTGGGCTGCCAGTGTATACTGCCAGCTCCAGCACTCCCAAGTCCTTCTCCCCAGCGCTGCTCTCCAGCCATTCTTTACCCAACCTGCATTTGTGCTTGGGATTGTCATGTCCCAGGTGCAGGACCCTGTAGTTGTCTTGGTTGAACTTCATGCCATTTGCACTTGCCCATCTCTAATAATAATGCAAATATGAGGAGGTAGATGACTAAGTAATGAGATAGGAAAATTGTATTTACAGCAAAATTTCAGATGGCTGTGAGTAGGGCAAATCAACAAGGTCTGCAGTCAGAGAGGTGGAAGGTACAGTCACTGAGACAGGACACAAAGGTAACTGGAAATACTTTCTACTTTTAACAATGTTCTTAATACACTGAACAAACTGAAATTGCTGAAATAGCAGACACATGCAAGCAGTGAACAAGATAAGATTCTTGAAAATGCATATTATTGGTCACATTGTCAGTAGAAGACAATAATTATTTATGAATAATTCTCCTTTAAATGGAGGATTTTGTTGTGAAAGTACATGGTGAGACACACAGCCCTTGCATGTCTCCAGCAGCCTGATGACCATGTCTTGATTCTAATTCTTTCATGGTCAGACCAGACAAAAGTGTCAGTCTGAATTTTTCACATTATTTTAGCTGTCCCTGTGTCTTCGGTAATTTATAACATTTTCCATCACTGACATGTATTATTTAAATCTGTGAATAATTTTGAGATAAAGACAGAAACTGAGTAAGAGGTTGGGCAGAGACTTGGTAAGAAATACTGCTTCACTGTACTTACCTGACATGCCTGCTCTTCCTTGCTACATTTATTTATGATACAGAACATATGAGTATTGTTTCTGTAGGTCATAGATTCACTTATTCATTACTTCCTTGCTCACATTGACTTTGCTCCCTGAATAACTGCATCTGCAAAGGACAGAGTTCAGAGTAAGTTTACAATACTTATATGTAGACATGTTCATTAAGCAGAAAATATTAGCTACCCTCATCACATTCCAACTAGCACCTCAAAATCCTGAAAAGATTCTTTTTTAACTGAAATTAGTCAGATTCCTAATGAAATGTAGCCAAGTGTACCCTAAAGGGATTGGATTGGGGAATATATGTTGATTTTTATGTGTGTTTATCTGGTTTTATCTGATCTCTGGGTCCTGAGATTCCTGAAGCCCAGTCTGAGGCAAAGACAGCATTCATTACCCCAGCCTTTTCCATGTCCTATGTAACCTGGTGCTCCATCTCATAGAGGAATGGGCCTATAATTTCTGTTATCTTTCTCTTCTCACCCATGTACTTAGAGAATTCCTTCTTGTTGCCTTTGACATCCCTGGACAGTCTATTCCATTTGGGCTTAAGCGTTCCTAACTTCATGTCCGGATTCCCAGATAATGTTTCTGTATTCTTCACACATTACCCATCCTTGTTTCCATCCTTTGTATGTTTCCTTTAGGTGTTTGAGTTTGGCCAGGAGCTCCTTGCTCATCCATGAAGACCTCTTGGCATTTTTCCCTGACTTCTTTTTCACTGGGATTGGGCTCTCTTGACCTTGGAGGACGTGGCTATTAACCAGGTGTCCTTCTTTCCTCCAGGACACGATTCCATTTGACTCTTCCAGGCACATCTTTGAAGAGACCAAAATCTGCAGTTCTGTACTCCAGGGTTGTGACATTGAATATGACCCTCCTCCCTGCTCTCAGGATCCTGAACTCCACCATCTCATGATCAGTGCAACCAGGGCTGCTTTTGATCTTAATGTCACCAATGAGCCCCTCCTATTTTGGTAAGTATAGGGTCCAGCAGGTCATTTCTCCTTATTGGCTCCTCTATCACATGGTGAAGGAAGTCAACAATGATGTGGTTCAGGAACCTCCTGGATTGCTTATGTCCTGCTGTGTTGTCCATCCAGCACATATCAGGGTGCTTGAAGTCCCCTCTGAGGACCAGGACCTGTGAAAATGAAGCTGTTTCTACCTTTCTGTCGAGGGCCTCAAGCGCTCGTTCTTCTTGGTTGGGTGGCTTATAGCAGACACCCACTGTAACATCACCTTTGTCTGTCCTCTCTCTGCAACCTATAAAGTGTAATTTGGCTCCTCCTCCATGCCTAATCAGAGGTCTCTCACTGAAATGGCATCTCCTTTCTGCATCTTCCCTTCCTGTCCTTCTTAAAGTACTCATATCCCACCACATCTCCATGATCCCAACAACATCATACATAGTCCAGCAACTGCACACAAGTCTCTAACTCAGCATGTTTATTCCCATCACTGTGTTTCTGAGTGTACAGACACTTCAGAGATGCAACTAGGCACATTCTGTTCCTGGAGAGGTTTTGGAGGATTTCTCCATAATGGTTCCTTGTAGGTACTTTCTAGCTCACATGTGAGTGCTGGAAGTAAACACACTCAAGCCGCATTTTGTTGACTTTGTGATCCCTTCCCATTACACTATCCCATGCCCTTTACTCAGAAATTGTCTCCGTCACTCTCTCACAACACTGCTTGTCTCCCTCTCTGTCCCCTATCGTTCTCAGTTTAAAGGCCTCCTTCAGGTGTCAGCCATCCTACTGATGAACATAGCTTTGTCCCCATTTGTGAGGTGGATTGCACTTGTCCCAAGCAGATGCTGGTCTGCAAACAAGGTCCCATGGTCATAGAACCGAAAACCCTATCGCCAACAGGTCCTTATTGCAGTTCTGCAGCCAATTATTGACTTTTCCTGTTATTGCCATTCTCCTCACAGCTTTTCCCCTCACCAGCAGGACTGAAAAGCATACCATCTGGGCCCACATGCCCTTGATTACCACCCTCAGAGTTCTGCAGTCACTTTTGATAATGTTCAGGTTTCCTCTGGTAAGTATAATTTGTGCCCACACAGAGTAAGAGCAGAGCATGTAGTAGTTAGAGGTCAAGGTCAGTTTTGGCAATCCTTCCACAACGTTTTTGATCCTGGTCCCTGGCAGGCAGCAAACTTCTGCAGATGATTGGTTCAGTCGACAGATGGGTGCCTTCATCTGCTGCAGTACAGTCACTCATTCTGATAACTTGCCATTTCTTCCTCGTAGTTTTGCATAGTTTGGGGTTAGGTGGATCAGGTTCTTTGCTTGTAGACACATCTGTCTCCTCATTAATTTTGAGGATGGTGGCCCTATTCTGCAGCTGTAAGCAATTAGGTGGTGCAGGAGCCTTCTGCTTTATGCCAAAAGTCACCAACTTCCATCCTTTTCCCTTTCCAGAATTCATGTTTCTGTTGATGATAGGGGCAAACACTGCCTTCTTCTCTTCTACAGTATGGATGTGAGGCTGTTCAGGCTGCTGAGTCTCAGAGAATATCCTATCCCCCTTTAGGCTTCTCTGATGCTCATTTCTTTCCTTAGCTCCTTTATTTGGAGGCACAGATCCTTGATGTTGGCACACCTCCTGTAAACCAGAGGTGCATCTCTCCTGGCCTCAGAGACAGATCCCAGGTGCTCCTTCCAGCCCGGGACTTGCAGGACTGCATCTGCTGCCTCACTTCAGTCTGAGCTGAAGCATCTACTTTTGCAGGGACAGCTGCTTCAACATCTCCTGAGGAAACTGTCCTGTGGCACACCGGCATGTGTGAGACTATTAGAGCAGCATAACTTTACTTGAGGCCCCCTTAAACATCCCTTCTTCATACCCTTCTGTGCCACCTGCAGTGCTTGTTGGCTGCCTCTGTTAGCTGTGCTCACAGCACCTTATACCTATATATTCCAAATTAGAGGGCATCAAGGGATACAGCTGCTCCAAGCATAACTCAGAATATATTTTTTTTACTCTTGGAAACATTAAAGAAAACCTTGCTGCGTAGCTTAACATAGGTCTCTTTTTGTTTCCATTACTAGACCTTATAAAAGAGTCCCATCTTCATGACTGTATGTCTGATATTCCAGTGAGAATGTGCTCAATTACTTCAGTGCTTAGAACATGGATAAGAGTGAGCTTTCACACCCATGCATCATTAGGTTAGCAGGAATAGTGAGAATTCCTATATTCCAGTCTTTTTAAAGCCCTTTTAAAGAAATGCACAAAGGAAAACCTCAAATAGAAATTTTGTTAAGGTGGAATTAAAGTAGAGAATACACGAAAAAAGGGACAGGAAAAGGGACAGTAAAGAACAGTAAAAGAGAATATTAAGGATATTAAAAAATGCAAAGTAAGACAAAATATAATGCCTGAAGAAACTGAGTTATGATAAAACCTACAGGAAAGCTAAACTCTATCTAGGTAATAAAGGATACAGATAAGTTTCTTCAGTTGAAGTGGAGGGGTCACCCATGAATTCTTAAGTGCTACGTCAAGATATGATAAGACAGCAGATTCCAGATCTTTTTCTTCCAACAGAGTATTCATCATCCAGGTCATCTCCAGCTTCAGTGCTGAAGGCCTGGCAGTGTGAGATTTGTAAAACTTTGTCATGGATCTTTGGGTCCCTCTGACTTCCTCCAGCCCTCTGCTTGGAGCATGCTAATAGGGACGGCCTTCCCTGTGGTACAGAGCTGATAGCTGTCATCATTGTCATTGTGATGAATCCCATTGTTACCTCCACTGTTGAGAAGACCAGTCATAAAATCATAGAATAGAATCATCTAGGTTGGAAGGGACCTTTAAGATCACCTAGACCAACCATCAACCGATGTCTGAAAGTAAGCCATGGTGCCTGTTCCAATACTTAATAACCCTTTCAGTGTAAAAATTTCTCCTAATATCCAATCTGCACTGCCCCTGCCACAACTTTTCTTTTGATCTATTGTCTGTTACTTGGGAGAAGAGACTGACCCCTGATTCTCTGCAACACCCTTTCAGGTAGTTGTAGAAAGCAATAAGGTCTCCCCTCAGCCTCCTCTTCTTCCAGGCTGAACAACCCCAACTCCCTCAGCCTCTCCTCATAGGACTTATTCTCCAGACCCCTCACCGGCAATCCTCTGGACCCACTCCAGCACCTTAATGTCAATCTTGTAGTGAGGGGCCCAGAACTGAACACAGTGCTTGAGGTGAAACCTCACTAGTACCAAGTAGAGAGGCATGATCAAAGTCCTCTGGATGACTTACACAGCTGTTCCCATAAGGGGAGATTAAGAAGACAGAAAGGCTTTTGGAGACATGGATACAGAGACACAAGCTTCCTCCTCCTGAGCAAGGGCATTGCCATTTTTCTTCACCTTACTCCCACCAAGAGCAGGGTACTGGCCCCAAAGGCCATAACAGAAGAGATGTTCTAAAACGTTGCATAAGATTTCTTAGACTTTTTTACTTTTTCTTCACATTTTTTCCATAAAGTGCCCACTACTGATGTTATCTACCTTCCTCTAATGTTTTAATGGGAGCCTGTGCTCCTCAGAGGAGAAAATGGGAAGTTCACTTTTCCTCAGATGGACAGCTGGGTTGTGGGTTTTGTCTTGGCACCACATAAGATCTGGAAAGTCCACACATGGAAATAATTATAATATAGGTTCTACAGGAGATTTTTACCTTTCTGGACTCGCAACTGAAGGAAAATCAAGTTAATTTGAAATAACTCAGATGGCAATAGATTTCCATGTTCAAATAAATGAATTAAGCTGTAAAGCAGGAAAAAATTGATCTGTGGCTCTATGTTCTTACAGGTGGGGATTTCCGTATTATGCAGGTAGGTCTCCTAAATTCTTATTATGATTCATCAAGAGAAAGAGATTCACCTTCACCATCAAGTGAGGCAAATATCTGTTGCCACTGAGCATCATGAGCTGAGCTCCTACATCTAGTGAGATGAACATTCATGTCAGCTCTCAGTTTAATCCCACTTAATTTTAAGAACCTATTTAACTCATGGACCAGAAGAGTAAAGGATAGGGATGAGGCATACACAACTGGAATTATGAGAAACCAGCAATATAGATAAACAGTAGTTAGGTAGTCTTGTGTATATAAGGGCTTACAGTTAGAGGGGTAAATCTATGCCATTATTGAGAATTTGCATAATGACTGGTTTACGGAATTGTGAAATTAAATCCTCTGGTAGTCCATGGGTACCTTTGTGTCAATTATGTTTGTTGTTTCCATCATGTCTTCAACACAGTAGCAATTAGTTCTGCTTCTAGTCCTGCTTTCACAAAGTTCTCCAACAAATCCTGTGATTCACAGGGAACCAGTCTGGTTACCTTCATGACATGAAATTACATGACATAGAGTCTTATGGTCATCTTCATGTGGGATTTACTATAGCACAGAACCTCATTGCTATAGGAGATATAAGTTAATTGCCGTCATGAAATGCATTTATTGTACCAGGGAAAATAGCATAAATAAATTGATGTCTTTCTGTTGAATATAGAATAAAGAATGTTGCAATATAGTATCTAACACTTATCAAACCAGAACAAACTAATCTTGTAATTTTGTTTCCTACTGTTTTATTGGGAAGACCAGCATGAAATCTGCAGTTTCCCTGAGGTGCAGAAACTGAAAGAAGACAGTGCAAAGGTGAAAACTAGACTTCAGTTTTGGTACACAATGGGACATGAAAACTAAACCAACAGGTATTTAGAATCACTCCTAATTTGTAGGGAGAAATTATGTGATTAGTGGGACAAACCCCTTAATAATCCATTTTATTTGTTGTTTCTTCCACTAAAGGGACATTTTCTGGCATATGAATGCACACTAAAACCACACATGTACTAATGACCATAAAAATGAGGGTACTTGAGTATGTGTGCATGCACATATGCATGCTTCTTTATATTTTATAAATAAGCATGATAACATAATTACATCTAAATGCATTATTTATACATTTATAATTTTATGTATTTCAATTTATATGTGTATTTGTGTGTTATGTAATGAAAAGATGTTATGATATCTCTTAACTATGTATTTATAATATATAAAATTTGGTTTCTTAGCACTGATGGATTTCAACATGGCCTTATGGGACAACGGACTACATAATATAAAAAGAGTAGGACCCCTATTGAAAGGCTTATGATCTCAATAGTCAAGGCAGATAAAGAAAAATGGTGTCAAGCTAATAAGAATTTTTAAAGGAAAAAAAAAAAAAAAAGAAATAGTGTACAGNACACTGCCTCTCTTTGAACACAGGGTGCTCTAAAAGAGCCAAAAATAAGCAACTTACTATATTTGCCCTACACTAAGTTCCCAGCCCTTTTTACCCCCTAACAGTGGGAGAATTTCTCTTGTGTCCCTTACAGGACTCTTACATACAACTGCAGTTTTTTATACCTCTTTGCTGGGCCACACGGCATTATTATTCTTCACAAATGGTAAGCCTACAAACCACATGATCCTGGTATGTTTTGCTATAAAATAGATCTATTAAATACAGACTATCCTCTTCTTTTCATTACTAGACATTTAGCCTGTGAAGCAGTCCTTGAAGGGGAAGAGAAAACATATGACAACTAATAATTTGCAAGAGCTGGATCTGGTTCAGTGAACAATAGCATTACCTGAGATAGTCTCCAAGTCCAATAGTGAGCTCATAGGTCAGACAATACCAGACCTCCTTGAAATAAGAGAATGGCTTTTCTGAGGCACTTTGTATTTCTGTAAAAGTCTGTGTCATCTTGCTCTAGTAAGTAGAAAGATGGCAGGAAATATAGAGAATGAGAAACCTGTGGAAAAAATACAATAGAGGGAAAAGAAATCATTTAAATCTCTCTGGACCTAACTAATTATGAAGAGAGAAAGATTGATGTCTCCAGTTTAAGTAAATCATTAGTAATTTTCTGCACCAAGAGAAATAGCTGAGTTCACAGAGATGTGATAAAGATTTAAGATCATAAGTGCCTAAGTGCAATGTAAGGTATAGTGGGAAACACTCTTAAAAGGCAAATGCAGTGACAAAAACTCCCTATTGCATTTAATAGATAAAAAATGGAATTCCTCTGAGTTAACCTTTCACCTGCAGATTTCAGGGAAATGGCAAGGATTTTTTTCAGAAGACCTGGGTAGGAAGGAATAAGAACTAGAAGAATGATAAGTTCAAATTATTCTGCAAGGTATGACATGGATATAATGAAATACTGCAGAGGGTTCTGACTTCACCACACAGCTATTGTGTGTATGCAACACAAAAGGTCAAGGGTCCTTTAACATTAAAACTAAGAAAAGATGAAGCAGACAGACTTGAATGTGGCTCTTACAGCGAAAATGCACATGATATACCTCTATTAATTTGAGATGCACTGTCATTGTTAATCATTGAAAAATTAATCATTGAAAAAATGTAAATGAGACTAAATAGAATTACGTGTCCCCCTAGAAAGACAGGTAGGTTGAAACCTACATAGCTTCTATCATGCTTGAAACATTTCCTGCAAATATCTGAAAGCTAACATGAGCAATCCAGTAAACTGATTCTTCTAAAAATAAAATGTTTAGTGAAGATTCATTCCAAATATAACTCTCTTTGTACTATTTATAATATTTGTGTGGTTTGTTCCTTGCCATTTTTGTCTTCTATTAAGTCAAGGCAGAGGAGATTTCTACATGTTTTATCGACTTTGTCACCAAAGCACTAACTGGGCGTTTACATGTCAAAATATTGTATCAATTTACAGATCAGACTTCATCAAAAATCATATGGATTGTATTTTAATTTCTCAAACTGTTGTTGGACATCTTTGAACCAAAACAATTTTATTTTTTTTTTTAATGGTGTATCTGCTAACTGTAAGATTTTTTTTTCATAGTTATGTTTCTCAGCAAGCAGGAAAACATCTCATTTCTCTAGTGTGGAACATATGACAACAAGTATTTCCATCTCCAGATGGAAAGGACAGGATTTCAACAGCTTATTTTTCCAGCCTGTTGCCTTATAATTTTGCAGGCCCTGATTTGGGCATGCACGTAAATTTATCTTTAAGCATCTGCCTTCATCTCATTAAGCACATGTTTAAGTCTTTTCTTGAAAAGGGATGCTTTCCGGAAAAGAGATCTTGAGTGATGCTATTCTCTGCCTCTGACACTGAATTTAGTCAATAAGTCTTGCAAGCTGCAATTTAGAAAAAAAAGTTTCTTACTTTCAAATTAGCTTACTACATCTGGTGAATTTTCTCTGTTTTTTTTTTAAAGGATAAAAGAATTCATGATACTTGCAACTGTATGTCACATACTTCCTTCTGTGTTCTCCTCTTGTATTGTTCTGATACTTCCTTTACTGTTCTTACAGAGGGTTTGAATGTTATTGATTCCCTGAGATTTTAAAAATGCAGATACGTGTTTAGTGAGAACAGCCAGTTTTATTCCTCGTATTACACATTTGCAGAACTTCTGTTGCTTTTTAGTGCAATTGTTGGAGTCATAACATCACTTCTTTTGGTATAACCCTCACAAGAAGGAAAATATAGTAAACACCAGATTATTTGTGGCTGCTAAAGGATTTAGTGAGGTAGGAGTGTACAGGCAACACTATGGAAAAAGACCTGTCCCAGCCTCTATCTAAATCAATGGCAGAATTGCAGCTTGTAAGACTTCATTGACTAAATTCACTACTAGAAACACAGCTGTCAGTAAATCCTAAATGGGTCTTTTGGTACTAAAAGCCACCTGATATGAGAGTGACAAAATGTTGGCAAATTTTATATAACATAAAATTTGAGAAGCTTTAAAATTAATAAGAAAGATATTGAAGGTAAGTTTGATCCAAAAGTCTATTTTTCATAGAAGAGGTTGTTATATTATTTACCATTGTAGGAGAAGATAAGGTTTGAGATCACTTGGTGGACCTGAATATATATAAGTTCATGGGACCTGATGAGGTGCATTCCTGGGTCCTGAGGGAATTGGCTGATATGCTTGCCAAGCCACACTCCGTATCTGAAAATACACAGCAGTCAGGCAAAGTCCCCAGTGACTGGGGAAAGGGGAACATCGTACCCACTTTTTAAAAGGGTTAAAAAGATTAAAAAAGGATCCTGAGAACTACCAATCAGTCAGTCTTACCTCTGTGCCCAGCAGGATCACAGAATAAATCCCCCTGGAAGACGTCAGAACATATGGAAGACGTCACGGATAACTTCATAGAGAAGTGATTAGAGACAGACATCATAGCGTCACCAATAGTAAATCATTCCTGACAAATCTGATGGCTTTCTACAATGGAGAGGCTGTGTTGTTGGATGAGGGAAGAGATG
Organism: Jacana jacana; assembly: GCA_013400555.1. NCBI lineage: Eukaryota > Metazoa > Chordata > Aves > Charadriiformes > Jacanidae > Jacana > Jacana jacana. Next base: position 13,143 of record VZTM01008722.1, read on the forward strand.
CAGATGACTGTAAGACCTCTGATATGATTACGGATAAAAATATTGCCACTAAATTGCAGAGATTCGAGTTTCACTGATGAACTGTTAGACAGGTAAGGATGGTAACATCCAAAAAGTTATCGTCAGTAGCTCAATGTCAAAGTGGAAACCATTAATAAATTATATACCTCAAGGGCCCATACTGGAACAAATACTATTTTATATCTTCATCAATGACATGGACAGTGGGACTGAGCGCACCATAAGCAAGTTTGCAGATGACACTGACCTGAGTGGTGCAGCTGATAGAGGAAATGGATGCCATCCCGAGGGACCTTGACAGATTTGAGGAGTGGGCCCATGTGAACCTTATGAAGTTCAACATGGCCAAGCTCAAGGTCCTGGACCTAGGTTAGAACAAAGTCCAGTATCAGTACAGACTGGGTGACAAATGGATTAAAGCAGTCCTTCAAGGAATTATTTGGAATAATGATGGATGAAAGATTGGACAGCAGCTGGCAATGTGCCCAGAAAGGAAACTGTAGCATGGGTTGCATAAAAAGAAACATGACCAGCACATCAACGGAAGTGATTCTCCCTCACTTCTCCACTCTAATGACACTCCACCTGGAGTATTATATCCAGTTCTGGGGATATGGACCAGTTAGAACAGGTCTAGAGGAGGGCCATGAAAATGGTCAGAGGGATGGAACACCTCTCTTATGAAGAAAGGCTAAGACATTTGGGGTTGTTCATCCTGGAGAAAAGAAAGTGATGGGGAGACCATATTGTAGCCTTTTAATACATAAAGGGGCCTTATGATGTAGACTTTTTACCAAGGCCTGTAGTGACAGGACAAGAGGCAACAGTTTTAAGCTCAAAGAAGGTATGTTTATATTGAACTTAAGGAAGAATTTCTTTATGATGAGTATGGTGAGACACTGGAATAGATTTCCCAGAGGAGTTGTGGGTGCCCTGTCACTGGAAGTGTTTAAGATCAGGTTGGATGGGGCTTTGAGCAACCTGATCTAGTGAAAGATGTCCCTGCTTGTGGCAGGGGAGTTGGATTGGGAGATCTTTCGAAGTTCCTTCCAACTCAAACCATTCTATGTTTTACGACTCTATTAGAAGGGAAAAAAATATTCTAAGAAGCTGAGCTTGTATCAGTTCCATACTTATTTCTGATATTGAATGTGAGTCTAAAGCATAAATGTGATACCATGAACAAATCTCTTAATCCTTATTGATACAGAGCAACGTGAATCTTGGCAGCACTAGCAATATCACAGGTTTTCAGAAGCACTGTGTGCATCGCTGCTACCCTTCAAGGTACTAATTCCTCTTCTTCCTTACTCTTGAAGGTATATTGTGCAGTGAAAGTAAAATCATCTGCTAAAAAGCAGCTCACCTGTATGAAACCATAATACATTAAAATAAAATTAATCCAAGCCCTGTAACACTGTAAAATACTTAAAATATCTGGAAGATTAACTGTAATGTTGGGGTAAGGATATGAATCTTGTTTCAGGATAGTCAGGTTGAGCCTGATCAAATGATAAGGGCCACACACAACTGGCTAATCCTTATTTCACAAATCAGAGTTCAACACTCTTACTTATTTATTTATTTTCATTATCAATAATCTGCTTAGTACTTATCACTCTACAGCATTCCCTTTCAAGTCGATTACTTTGAATTAAAGTCTCATCAGGCAATATGACGCCTGATAGTACACACAAGCTTCATCATTAGAAAGTGAAGAGGATGTCATTCTAAAGCCAGGTTCTGCTCTATATAGTCTCTGCAGCTGGCAGTCTCATACCACTCAGGTGATCTACTGACCTGTGTGGATCTTTCTCTTTGGTTGAAGCATGTTTCATAATATTTGAAGTCCTCTGATTTTCTGGAAAGTTGAGTTTGAGGTTTGGCTATGAACCAGTATGACTGCCTGAAATGCAATTTCCGAAGATCAAATGATCACACTAAAATTAGATTTGTGAGCTTCTTCAAACAATGCTGATCCTGTGCTAATGTTGACATATTTGCTATTTCTGAAGAGGTTTGGTCCTAAATGGTTCTGTACATTGCGAAGGCTACAAGTGAAAAATGTGTGCCAACCTTCAAAATGCTAACTCCTTCAAAATGTTAATTCCTTCAAAAGCAGGCACTGCAAGGCCACATTTTCTTTTTTATTCTTTCAGTAAAATGGATACACAAGTTTGTTATGGTAGCCATTTAGGAAATGTGAGCTACAGGACCTTCATTCTGCATAAACATAGATCACTCTCATCTACCTGGAAAGTGTTGGTTTTTTGTAACCTGTTCTTTATTGCACCTATGAAGCATTATTGTGCTTCATAGGGATATAGAGAGCACCATCAGTAAGTCTGCAGATGACACGAAGTTAGGTGGGAGTGTTGATCTGCTTGAGGGCAGGGATGCTCTACAGAGGGACTTGGATAGACTGGATCGATGGGCCAATGTTAATGGCATGGCCTTCAACGAGGCCAAGTGCCAGGTCCTGCACTTGGGCCACAACAACCCCATGCATCATTACAGGCTTGGGGAAGTGTGGCTGGAGAGCTGCCTGGCAGAAAAGGACCTGGGGGTGCTGGTTGACGGGCGGCTGAACATGGCCAGCAGTGTACCCAGATGGCCAAGAAGGCCAATGGCATACTGGCTTGCATAAAGAATAGTGTGATCAGCAGAAGTAGGGAGGTGACTGTCCCCCTGTCCTCAGCACTGATGAGGCCACACCTTGAGTATTGTGTCCAGTTCTGGGCACCTCAACACAAGAGAGATATCGAGGTGCTGGAAATGAGTACAGATGCAGGCAACGAAACTAGTGAAAGGCCTTGAGAATAAATCTTGCGAGGAATGATTGAGGGAGCTGGGACTATTTAGTTTAAAGAAGAGGAGGCTGAGGGGAGACCTCATCACTCTCTACAACTACTTGAAAGGGCATTGTAGAGAGGTTGGTGCTGGTCTCATCTCACGGGCAGTTAGCGATAGAACAAGAGGGAACGTCTGCAAGCTGCATCAGGGTAGCTTTAGGCTGGACATTAGGAAAAAGTTTTTCGCAGAGAGTGGTCAGTCAGTGGAATGGGCTGCACAGGGAGGTGGTGGAGTCACCATCCCTGACTGTGTTTAAGAGTAGATAGGATGTGGTGTTGAGGGATATGGTATAGGAGGGAACTTGTAGAGCAGGGCTGATGGTTGGACTTGATGATCCCAAGGGTCATTTCCAACCTGAATGATTCTATGATTCTATGACTTACAGAGTTTGAAAGAAATACAGTTATATATATCAATGAAATAATTTGATCATTGAATGTATATTATGGTTTCTTTTATAAATCACTTATGGATGGTTAATAAACACTTAACAGAGGTTATGCATATGTGCACATAAAATTTATCTTCTATCATTCGTGTATTTAATATATCTAAAAATTTTTGAAATTAATTAACACCTGTCAGTCTTGTATTTGAGCATTGTTGCATATACTGAATAGAAACAGAAGGCTTCATGAATTTGCCGGTGCACTGATATTTCTGAGGTCAAAGTCCTCCTACACTACCATATTTCTATGTGCAATTTGGTACTGGCTCAGGAAAAAATATTTTTGCTACTTGTGAAATGAATTTTGGAATTCAGGGTTATTTACCTTTTGGATGATGTAACAGGAATTACTCATTGATTAAAACATTCTTATTCATTTCTTAACCACCCTGACTGTGAAGGAGTATTAAATATGTCTGCTTTCACCAAGTGTTTCTAAGCCAGGTCAAATGCTTTGACAACAGACTGGCTTATATCAGCAACTGGGTATGCATTAACCCTTTAAATTTTTAATTTCAACAAAAAATCAGCTTAAGTGCATAGTTTGCTTCTTGAAGCTGACCTGTAAAAATCGTTCCTGTCTCAGTCCACAGTTAAGGATTTCCACAGATTAGATTTTAGGGAAACTTCCATTAAACAGAGGGTGTAATGTCAAGTGTCCATCATCAGCTATTTTTCAATGTGTCATTATTTCCTTAAATCTTAGATGGAGTAATATGGGAAGAGCAAATTCACCTGTAGCCATGATATTGTAAAAGAGTATTCTTTACTTTAGATCAGTCCATAATGAATTCATTCAAACCAGTTCTTAAATGCCTGGCTTGTGCTAACTTACACAAATATAAAATTTAAAGTCACATTTAAAGTCACATTTCAGTATGGAGCTAGAAATGGGATCTTCCTTTCTTGAAAATGAGAAATACCATTTTTCCTGCTAGGGTATCAGGTTCCTCTTTCAAATTCAGAAAACACATAGAAAACCAGATGCTTAAAGACAATATGTCTTTTTTACGAACAAAATGAGCTTTATAAGATGAAAAATTTTGAAACAACATTTGTTATATTTACACCTCAAAATGTTTACATTTCTCTTCAACAAATAAAAAGTTTTACTCAAAATCCCAACCTGAAAACCAATAACATTAATTTTCTACAGTTTCCATCTCTTCATAGACTAAAATGGCTGGTTAGATTCCATTATATAGTTTTCCATTTTTGTGGGAGAAGTGCAGAGTTCAGGACAGATAGTAATGCAACACAATCTGCCTAGGGTTTTTTGCCCACAGGAAAGAAAAACAGAATGGTGCTTCTGAAGTACAACTTCCTTGAGGCTCCAATAGTATATTTCCTTTAAAAAAACATGTAGATTTTCATCAGAATATTTTTGATCTAGACATAGCAAGTGGGGTAGAAATTTTCATTTTTTTGTAGAAAACTGAACAATTTTTTTGATAATAACTTTCAGTTAGCAGACAACTCAGTATTCCAGTAAGGATTTTGGTGGTAATCTAGAACACCATATTAACCAACCCTCATCATTATTCAGTTCTTTTTATTTTTACTAGATATTTCAGTAGTGACCGTGCACCTGGGAATGGGAGAGAACTTCAGTCTCTTGAAGCCTGAGAAGGGACAGCTACAGTTTTCATGAACTGATTATGGTGTGCTATGGGTTTATATCATTTATGTTTTCATTTTGTTTTGCTGTGAAAAAATGGTTTTGTATGGAAAACATACATATGTTTATGTTGCTATAAAACAGACATGATTTGCAGTATAGCTGACAATGTTGGTACAGAAAATAGACACTTTGCTTTTCCTAACTTCCTCACAAGCTATACTACTTTACATTAAATTAACATAGCTTTTCATATTTAATATCCTTGTGGGGGAGGCTGAATGAAAAGAAGGAAATATTGCCCATGCTTAATAATATTACCATTTAAGTTGTCCCACTAGGATTTAAAATTTGAACCTCATTAAAGGAAAAATTAGGCTTGAAGGACAGATTGCAAGGGGGTAGGAACAGCAGAAGTAACAAACACACCTGACTGAGGTAAATGGGGTAAAATAGCTGAATCTTGCTTTTGTGGGTCTGATTTTTGAAAAATATTTGTTTAGTTTGTTTTCATCTAGCAAAGCAAGAATGAGCTAAAACCTTATTAAATGAGCTCAAACCCTTATTAAAAATAACTACTTAAGTGCCCGGTTTGAGGATAGTGAATTTGGGTAATGGTTTCCAGCATGGTTGAATTAATAGGACATCATATTTTTATTAATAATTTGAGTATTCTTAGTTCATATATTAATAAAATAAAGTAAGTATAGTTTGTATTTAAGTGAAGCAACCTGAACTCCCTTTGATAACTAATCTGAATGCTTTCATGAGGACTTCCACTAAAAAACTTTACAGCAAGACTTAGCATTTCCACGTCATTTTCACAGACAACTGTAGGTAGTCAGCACCTGAAAGCCTTATAATTTTGGCAAGAGATCTGAACAGAAAATGAGCACAGAGAAATAGTTTGGGTTTGTTTTATTTTCAGATGTGTACTTGATTTTCTTGCCTAGGCATAGACCTCTGAGGTGCCCTACAGGTTCTGAGAGACTCACATGAGGCTATCAGCCAGAATCAAGTATTCTCTGCATGAAGTGGTAAAAAATACCAACTGACACTAAATTCCTACGTGTAACCAACCGAAACACATCCTTAATGTCTTCCAGTAAAGCCAGTTAAGTTTTTTACAATGTCTATTATTAACTCTCCACACTAATAAGGATTCATGTTCATGGTTGAGGTAGGTATGGACTGATTGTCAGATGAGCAGTGCTCATTTAAGGCGAAGTCTCAATAATATATAAGCTGACTGTACATCACTCCGCCTGTATACAATTGTCTTACATTTTCTCCCTTCATTTAGTAAACGCAAATTCCACTGAAGTGATTTGGATTGTCACTTTTATAACTTATAAATCGGTTCATTCTCTAAAATGGTCTGAGATTGTCATAGAATCATAGAATGGTTTCAGTTGGAAGGGACATTAAGAGATCTCATAGTCCAACCCCTATGTTGTGGCCATGGACACCTCCCACTAGACCAGGTTGCTCAAAGCCCCATCCAGCCTGGCTTTGAACACTTCCAGGGAGGGGAAATTCACAAATTCTCTGGGCAACCTGCTCCAGTGTCTATCTCACCACCCACACAGCAAAGAATTTCTTCCTAATATTTAATCTAGATCTCCTCTCTTCAGTTTAAAAACATTTCCCCTTGTTCTATCACCACACTCCCTGATAAAGAGTCCCTCCCTATCTTTCCTCTAGGCCCCCTTTGGGCACTGGAAGGCCACTATAAGATCTCCTGGGAGCCTTCTCCAGAACAAATAACTCTGAGTCTCTCAGCCTGTCTTCATATGAGAGGTACTCCAGCTCTCTGATAATTTTCATGGGCCTCCTCTGGACTTGTTTAACAGATCCATGTCCTTGTTATGTTGAGGGCCCCAGAACTGGACACAGTACTTCAAGTGGGGTCTCACCAGAGTGAAATAGAGAGGCAGAATCACCTCTCACAACCTCCTGGCCATGTTTCTTTTGATTGGGTAGGCTTTCTGGGCTGCAAGTTCACATTGTCGGGTCATATTAAGCTCCTCACCAACCAGCTCCATCAAGTCCTACTTCTCAGGGCTGTTTTAAATCCATTTTCCGCCAGTCTGCATTTGTGCTTTTGACTCCTTGCTAACTACACTATTAATTTATCTATCTGCTACATCCTTGTTACAGGAAGGGAATAGGCAAACGGAGAAGCAGCTGGCATATTGTCTTCCTATTCCAAACAGAGTGCAGATAAATACTTAGCAGTTCTACTACTTCTAACCCTGAGACATGGTTCAAGGCCAAGTTTTCATGCACTAATTGTGCTGTTTCAGAAAAGCTTACCTCCTGGATGCCACTTTTTGTTCACTGGAGTGGCTAAATAAACACAGTCTGTATGATTTGGCTCCCCAGACTAAATTATCTCTTTTGGATGCTTTGACTACTTGACCAATCCAGCATTTTAAAAAGAAAATAAACATGACAGTAGGGACTGTGTTTGGGCAGAGAAAAGGGTCCACTTTAGAATGAAATTCTTGGAAAACCAAAGTTGAAAGAAGGCTTGGTCCTGTGTCATTCTTCTATCTTTTGGTGGCTATTTGAAGAAAGCAGCTATTTGCAGATTCTCCTCTCAGCAATACCACTGGAAGGGGATGGATGAATGGAGGTGAAAAACAGTAAAGAAACTCTAGGTTTTGCTATTGGGGAAAAAGGTAACAGAAGAAGGAATGAGTTTAATTTCTTTTCACTGACAGATTAGGTATGTGTCGAGATTTTTCTGACTTCATGATGAGGAGATAGAGAGGGTCTTTACAGGTCTTCTAAACTGTAGATTTGGGACATAAAACTTTTCTGCAAGTTATTATTTGTGAATTTTCACTTTTGATTCATGTGCTTTATCAGGTTCGTGTGTTCTTATTATGATTATGCAATAATGCTGGACCTCGCATTATTGTTGTACCAAGCAGAGTGCTCCTATGAAAGCTTCCCCAGGATGAACCGAGATGTACTGCCATTGTACCTTACAGATGAACATTATTATTATTTAAGTCCTCTAGCTATGTTTCCACAACGTAATAACGGGGGGAGGGGATAGAGGGGGGGGGGAGGGGGGTACTGGCCAAGGGATTTAGCAGTACTGAAGATAACTATGCCTTGAGGGAAATTCTACTTGCTCGTCTACACTGACTATTTTTCATTAGAAAAATTGCCAGGCAGTTCAGAGCCAGCCCCAAAAATACTTTTGGAGATAAAGAATGTGTATAGCAGCTCTTTTATCTTTTGAATCATCACTGTAGTTCAGTTTACGCAGCAGCATAGGGGCAGCCAACATGCTGATTTAAAGCAAGATATACACAAATGTTCTAAAAGCTGTCTTACTGTATTATACTTTTCAATTATAGCTTTTTGAAAATCACAAGGGATCAAATAATCTCTCATTAAAGTGAAAAGACTTGATGAATTGACATTAGTCTAATTTTAAAACACAGATTTCACATGACCACCATAATGCATGGAACTCTCATGTTCTCTTTCATAACCTTCTTGGTAAAGTAAACAGTCACTCAGAAGATGTCACATAAGAATGCATAAACTTTGGATTCAGATGCTTTTATACTGTTAAAAATGTGTCGGAACTTCATTTTAACTTTCTGGTATGTGACCCTTGGATAACTGAATAATCCATTCCCTCTGGGCTGGAATTAATACTGTAAGAAATGAGAAAATAAGCATTTTCTTTGAAGACATTCAATATGATTAGAGCAGAGAAGTTATCTCAGTTATTAGAACACATGATATATATTCATATTCCCTCATTTCCAGAAATAACTATTCTGGAAAAGAAGTATGGAACCCTAGTCACCTGTATGGTCCCTCTTCTTTTGCCTGAAATAATGGTCACATGCAAACTTTGGGAGAGCAATGAGCTCCCTTCTCAAGGGCTGATATGAAATGACTGAGTTCCCCATAGGTATATAAAATCTATCAGGTTTGTTTGGTGATTCCTGGAAACATGGAAAGACAGTGAGGAGGCAAAGAGTGACACCTGAGAGGGGTTTAAAAGGAGCTTGTACGACTGATGGATGCTGTGGGGCATAGAGGTGTGCAGGAGAACAAAATGTGGTGGTTATAGTATTCTGTTCAAATCAGAGAATCATGGAATCCTTAAGAGTTGGAATGGACCTTCAAGATCATTGAGTTCCAACCCCTCTGCCATGGTCAGGGACACCTCCCACTAGATCAGGTTGTTCAAAGCCCCATCCAGCCTGGCCTTGGACACCCCCGAGGATGCAGCTTCCACAACTTCTTTGGGCAACCTGTTCCAGTGTCTCACCATGAAAGGAGAGAAAGGAAAAAGTAGAATCATAGAATCATAG
>VZTM01008733.1:0-15176 GCA_013400555.1 Jacana jacana
TCAATTTCTGTTTCATTAGTCTTGTTCTCATCAGTTCTTTACTGTTGTGGTGATTAGACTTTGTCAGTACCATGCTGAAACCTATAGAAAACACAGAAAATGGACGGGTGAGCATCAAAGGTAAAAAGCACTGGAAACGCAAGAAGACCATTCTCTGCTTTGCCAAACTGGTGCTGACAGTCTTCAGGGAATTTCACTTGCAAAACTGAACTGAGCTGTATTATCTGAAAAACTGTAAAGTTTATAAAGGGTTAATTTTTATGGAGTTATTAATCAAAGCTACATATTCACTATGAAACCAAAAATATAAGTCACTAATGGAAATTGTGGGTTTGCTCGAGTATGTTTCTGTCACAATTATAATGCTGACATTCCCTTTTATAAGGGAAAAATATTTTTCCCTTCTTTTTTGCACATGAACATGCATGAACTCACAAAAATGTAATTATGTATCAGAAAGGTGCTCAGCACAGAAAAATCACAGCTGACTGAGTTAGAATTTGGTAAGGTGGAAAAAGGATCTTATAATGAGGGGAATTCAAAATAAAGGTCTTTTTCTATCTTTCTAATATTTTTTCCTCTTAAATATGCTATAATAATCAGTGATGCTATTATAAATATGAATAATAGCCAAAATGAATTATACATTGTGCAATTAACTGTCTAAACCAAATGCAGTGCAGCTATTTTTACTGGGATTAGGGCATCTTGTGGAAAGGTCTCATGCCAGACGTTTACACAGACTAGTCAGAAATGGTTCATGGTATCAGGGGTATAATCATATATAATGACAGAAATGGAGAGAGGTGTAAAGAGAGTGACAGTTTGATTAATACTGACAATTCTGAGCGTGCTCTTTCTCTGGCTTGCCCAATTATGACATTTGGATGTCATTTTTAATTTTCACAAATTTGGGCTAGTAGAAATGGTAGTGCTAGTCTTTCCAAATTCATGTAGACCAGACCTCTACAGATGTTAAACAAACCACAGCTGCTTCTTTCAGTTTCCTTTCTAATTGAATGATGCGTGAGTTTTAAGTGCAACTCTATTCCTGTCATACATATTCTCGTGCTAGATAGAAATATTTTCTCTCGACTGCTGAGTAGGTTTGCATCTGTTTTTTCACTGCAGAAGCTGCAATGCAAATTTTAAGAAATATGGTCAGATTTTAAAGTGTAGAAGGAAATAATCTGTGTAATTTCACTAAAAGGAGAAACTTGGAGAGTTTTCTCTGATCGTGTGTTAACTTCGATATCTGCAGAGCCTGAAATATGAACTTATATGTGTAGGATGTTCTTGATATCCTTTTATTAGTACTGATATAGCTGGCACAAATACCCAACAAACAAAAAACATTAACTTCTCTTAGGTGTGGCATCTGGCAGTTCTAATTCTGTTCTGTCTTTGTCCTTCATAAGTTGAGGTGATCAAGCAAGTAAAGATCAGAAAAACAATGAGCATTGTGTGTAAGGGCAAAAGTAAATGCTGATAATTTATATAAGCTAACTTAGAAGTTTAACCCAAACAGCTGAATCGTCTGCTATTTCTGCAACAGCATTGTATTTTCTTTTGAGTATATTTTACATCAGTCACAGCGCAAGTAGTGGAAAAAGAACCATAACGTTTTTGTTATGAGAAGCTGTTCTTATGATTCCCATTTTCTCCTACTATTCCAGTCAGGAGGAAACAATACCCAAAACTTAGTATTTTTGGACCGTCCATCCAGCACTGGGGGCTACTTGAGGAGTCCTTCTGGCTGGCCAGCCTTTCCAGATGCCTGACTTTACTCTGGACTGAGTTCTGTTCTTGCCTTTCAAGAATGTAATTCTTGCAGAATTTTCCACCTCCTCCCTACATCTGTCCCACAATCTGAGTTTGTCCCATAACTGCAGCTGTGTCCAAAATACCAGGTACCACCTTGTTCATAGTGCTGGTAATTAACGTTAGAGTTGTAATATTTTAAATTTTGCACGTAATTAAAAAAATAATAATTACTAATTTGACCAGTATACAGATGAAGATGTCTTGCTTTTTTAAGAGGGTAAGATCAGTTCTCAACAGGTCTTGTAGTTGCAGGGAATGGCCAGCAGACTGAGGAGGATTGCTGTATATGAAGAGCTACACCCAGGACGCCATTGAACTAAACCACCTTTATTAGCCATAGACAAAACGTGTAGCTACCAAGAAGCCTTTACTAGCACTGGTTTTAATATTGCTACCAAAAATACCTATGCTGAAAACATTCCCATTTGTAAGACTGGCTTGTAGCATTCTTAATGAACTGTTGGCTTGTGCTGCTCTCCAGGGACGGGCATGGGGGCCATAGCACCAGACACCGCGAGAGATGTAGCAAATGGCTTTTCTGGTTTGTGCTAGCTTCATCCAACAGCATTCAATGTGCCTGTGGGAATAAGACAGGGAGTAGCTGTGACCAGTTTATTTTATTAAGTAAATTTACTTAATAAAAGAAGTTAATTAAACATCTTGCATGGGTAATCTCTTATAGCACAAGCTTTTGGAGAATTTATTGCTGTTTCTTTTCATTGCTTTTCTTTAATTGATACTTTTGTTTCATTGAATTCCGGAATCAGTTCATCCACATTAAAAATTATTTCATAGTTTCTGATGAGAAAGTGTATAACAGGAGCGCTTCTGAAATCAGAAAGTATAAATCAAGAGAGGTTCTCAATTTCTCAATTGAGAGAGGTTAAGCATTCGTTTCTTTGTCTCAGGGAAATGAATCAAAAAAATATCCATTCCAAAGGATGTTTGAATTTATTTTTTTTTCTCAAAAATTCTAAACAAATTGGGCTTGAGGTGGTAGTGTGGTTTTTTTTTTAATTTCTCAGCAAGCTAATATCTCTCCAGGGTAAAACATGTTTTATTTTGTTATTTAAAGGAAATTTTATTCATGAAACATGGTATTAATGCTACAATAACAGTATTTGAGACTTCAAAAGATAGTCTTTCTAAAGAAAAGCAGGGAATACGAGATTATTTTCCAGTGCAACAAATATTGCTCTCTGTTTTTTAAAATAGGACCTGCACAATTTTGAAACACATGAAACTTTAAAATTCATTGTTATAAAGTTTACTAATCTTGGTCTTCATTTATCCCACCTTGGCTTATTAATTTGTCGAGCCAACTCTTCCATGTTTCAAAGCATCCAAGAAATCTCTTACACCTCAATTGTGTGTTCTATTCCCTGACTTCGCAGTTATCTTTGCAATTATCTCAAATTTATCTTCTTGTTCACCTGGTTTTGTCACTTCTCAGTTAAATGTGATTTCATTTCTTCTCCAAGTGATGTTTGATCAGAAGGATTAATTTATTTATTGTGTGAGTATTTCTCAATTAACTGATTAGCAAATTTGCCTGGGAGGTTTTTGTCCTTGCTTCCTGCTTCAGTGTTTTTTTCCCCATTTAAACCAGAGGTTTCAAGAATCTCTATCACGCTGTTACTCTCTTGTTGTTACCTTTTTGTCAAATACTTACCTGCTTAATTAATTTTCAATAATGTCAGCAAATAAAGATAGATTTGGTTTGCTCATTTACCAATTTGGTGTTGTTCCAACATCTGCCATATGTCTTGAAGAGGCTTTGTGCCCTTACTGAAAGATCTTAAAAGTAAGTTACCTTTTTTTTTGTTTCCTTTGCAAATCTTCCAATTTACCAGCAAACCAGCATAAGATGTTTGAATATGGTTGGCAGTTATTTAACAAAGTGACCATAATTTTTAAAGAAAATCTGAAATTGCCTCACATGATAAAAAAAAGTAAAATTATGTGCTTGACCTACCTCTGCCCGGATTTATGCAAAACATTTAACACTGTCCTGCATGACATCCTGGTCTATAAACTGGAGAGACGTGGATTTGAAGGAACTGTCTGCATGGCCACACTCAAAGGGTTGTGGTAAATGGCTCAATGTCCAAGTGGAAGACAGTGATGAGTGGCATTCCTTGGGGGTCAGTACTGGGACCAGTGCTATTTAACATCTTTGTCAGCAATATGGACAGTAGAATAGAGTGCACCCTCAGCAAGTTTGCCAACAACACCAAGCTGTGTGGCACAGTCTACATGCTGGAGGGGAGGTATGCATCCAGAGGGACCTGGACAGGCTTGAGAAATGGGGCAGTGCAAACCTCATGAGGTTCAGCCAAGCCAAGTGCAGGGTCCTGCACCTGAGTTGTGGCAATCCCAGGCAGAAATACACATTGGCGGAGAATGGCTTGAGTGCAGCTTTGAGGAGAACAACTTGGGGATGCTGGTGGATGAGAAGCTCAACACGAGTAAACAATGCACACTGGCAGCCCAGAAAGCCAACCACCTCCTGGGCTGCCTCAAAAGAAGTGTGGCCAGCAGGTCAAGGGAGGTGATTCTGGTCCTGTACTCTGCTCTTATGAGACCCCACCTGGAGTACTGCATCAAGGTTTGGAGTCCTCAGCACATGAAAGACATGGACCTGTTGGAATGAGTCCAGTGGATTCATTGATTACGGGGCTGGAGCACCTCTGCTATGACAGTCTGTGGGATAGCTGGGGTTGTTCAGCCTGGAGAAGAGAGGGCTTCAGGGAGATCTGATAGCAGCCTTCCAATCCCTAAAGGGGGCCTACAGGAGATGGGGAGGGACTCTTTATCAGGGATAAATTTTAGGAGATTAAACCTTCTTCAGGCTGCAATATTAGTTTTCCCAGTCATGCAGCTCACTAACTGACCTCTATTAGCTATCACTATTAGATCAGTTTAACAATGAAAGGTGAAAACATACTTTTATTGAAGCTGTTGGTGAAGCTCCCAGTGACCTCAGAGACAGTATTTAGATGCAGAAAGGGCCTCTTAAAATTATGTTCAGTTTTGGAGAAAGAAAAACTCCACTCCTATTTTCACAAGGAAAGAAAAATTGGAAATTCAGTAGATGAATGATTTTATCACAAACTTTTGCTTGTCTCTCTTTTTCCTATGTGTGTCTCAGCTGGATGAAATTTTTGAATCTTTACTGTTAGTACTGAGTATGTAGGTCTTCACAAAATGAAATCTGAAATCTTACTAGCTGGTCTTGTGAAAAAACTTCCCCTGCCCTGTAATGTAGGTTGGAAACTGCAATTAAAAAATGGCGGATTTTTGGAATTGAAGTTCAAAACACTTTTTCAATTGTTTCTGTGGTAGAAGAGAGGAACACAGGAGATTTAAAAGCTGCACTGCAACTATAAACTCTGGCAGAGTTGCTTTACTGTCTGAGATGAGTGTTTGAGTGTGTATAATTTCATAGATTAAGTCCACAGGCTATGAGTTTGCCTGTGTCTAATAAACATGATCTATGCAGAATTGATTTTGCTTGGCCAGTTTCAAGATGAAAATGTATTTTTATCTAAAAGTGTTTGTTGAGACCATTTCATATATGGCAAGAGGTGAACTTCCAGTATTTTCATTAGACAGATGAGAGGCAAGATTATAAATTCTTTCTCAAATGAGTTGGCCTACACCAAATTAATCCAATCTCAATGCGAAAATGAGACTAGAAAACAAAATATGTGCAAGAAAGGCAAGGCACAGGCACAAAGCCTAATGTTTTTCATAAGGCTCATGTAACACTTTGTCTTTCATCTTCCCTTTTGGACAGTATTCTGGAATGCGCACCACACTCCCATGAAATATTGGGGTGGAGGCAACTCGGGTCATTTAATCTGGTTTTGGTTTTTTCCTTCTTTTTTAATATTATTCTGAGTCCCTCTGTATTGGTACTGGCCCTTCAGCTGTGTAGAGACCAAATGCAGACCAAAAGGCCAGATTGATTCTGTACACATTATCGAACGATGACTATTCAACTGGTCATCTATGACATGCCTCCTAACAGAATCTCTGGTGAAACTGGTCTTACCAGTCATTTGGTTTTGTTCCTCCTTACTATATTGCGAGCAAGAGAGACACGGGGTTTTGAACGCTATTTCCCTATTATTGAAGATGTAAAGGCTGTAAAGATTCTCTAGCATTGGTCCAGAGCATGGATTTGCACAGTTTCAACATAGTTTTTGCAATACTTACTTGGCCTCCTACTTATTCAAAGGTGTCAAATATTTTCTATTCCCAACAAATATTGAATTTGTCAATCTTTTGCAGCATCCACACTGATCCATTTTTCAGTGATTCTCTGACTGAAACAGTAGGAGGATCAAAAAAACAAACAGAAAGTTTCTCTGTTGTGGACTGATTTTTCTAAGTGCCTGGTAGAAGGAATACCTACCTCTGATGGTTCATATAGCTTCTCTTGCTTTTTATGTCAAAAATTTGAACATACACATTCAGTAGAAAAACTATGGTATTTGCATGTCTCACATATTTAATACGAGGAAGAAAACATTTTCCCTTTATTATGGGCTTGACTGAGTAGAGGCTGATTTTGAACCTGTTGCTTAATCTATTTTTTAGAAGTGTGAGTGGACTACATTAACATTTGAGCTATCTAAATAATTATTTTCATTGTGTGGGAAAGAAGGAGCTTTAGTATAATTTTTCAGTATCTATAATTATTGATATATGTAAATCTGGAAGGAAGAGAGGGAAACAAATAGTTTAAAGTGAGCTAAGGCACCTTTTTCAGATAAGTCTGTGCTGTTAGAGACTGAATTGAACAAGATAATTCTAGGATATTTTCAGCAATTTCTAAAGAACTGAAGATTTTTATACCTTTGTTGTAAATACATATTTGATTTTCCTTTAGATTCTGGATGAATATTATAGAAAAATGAGGAAGCACATCAAGATAAGTTTTAATGGTGATGATTTTCCATTTGTTCAGATACAATAATTAAGCTTTAACCATTGAGCATATAAATATGAGCTCGCATCATGTCATACGACAGATAACATATCTGTATTTACATCTTGTATGACAATATAGCATGTTTAACATTTTCTTCCAGAGATGACCATGTGTTTACTTGATGTATATACCACTGTTTATATGATTATAAAAGATATGGTACCATTAGCGCTTTTGCCCAAGCAGGAATGAGTTAAGATAATTGTTATAATGGAATTTTTCAGATTTCTCAGCTCTTGAGTATTTGGTTTTTCAATCAACAGGGGTTTTATTGGGAAATCTAGGGGTAGATATGATGACCTAGGACAGCTTCAGGATTTCTGTTTATCTGTGAATTCATCATGCTTCCCAGTCTATTAACAAAACTTATTGGGGAAAAATCCAGTAGTTTATTGTCAGCTAGTTAATTGGAAATAGTATAGGTAGATACAGAATAAATATGTTTAAAAATCCCATACACATACTTTAGTAAAAATATATTTAAACTTACTTTCAAGCCCAAAACTTTTAAATTGATATTCCTTTAATTCAATAGCGTAATAAAATTGTTAAGCACAGAAACCTTATGTGTAACTTTCTTATCAGTAAGCACCAAATATGGGGTACAACATAAGCTGACCATGAGTCTTTTTGTTTAAAAAAAAACCCCAGAAAAATCAATGCACCATAAATATAACTGAAGAGGTTCCTAAAACATGGCAGTAAATTTTCATCTTGGCTCTTACAGCTTGAGTCATGAGTAGGGTTAAAAGAGAAGGGGTTGTCTAGCAACACTTACATCTTTATTTCTTGTTTTGGTAGTACTAACGTTGCAGCATCTGCAGCTAATGGGAACACGTAGTTTGAATTTTTTCCTTATGGCTCCCTATATGATGCAAAATGCATTTTTAGTGGTAGGCAAGAAACTAGATATGAACTTTATTTAAAAAAAAATGTGCTGGCATTTTAATATTACTTAGCAATGGACATATACAGTAATTTTTAAAAGACAATTTAAACAATTCTATTCCTCAAAAATAATTTCTGACTGTAGATTGAATAATTCAAATTCACAAATTACAGTAGGTATCCTACTGTATCCTGCCAGTGTATCACCAACAAACATAAAGCATTTTCAGCTTTTTTTTTTTTTTCCAGGTATTTTTTATTAAATGATAACTAGATTTATAGGATGATCAATTCTGCTGAATTAATATTCTTTGCACCTCTTATCCCCAGTAGACTGAAGTGTCTAGTGACCAATTTTCATTTAATCTGAGCATAAGGGAAGAGTTGACTAAACTCAGGAAACGGATGATTTCAAGGTATTCAGAATAAACAAAAAGCCAAATTCTTTAATGTGGTAAGAGTTCAGAGGGTGATAAGGAAGGAGAAAGAGAGTGCATGGAAGGAGAACTGGGTAGAGGCAGTCAAATCTTTAGAGAAAGCAACAAAAGGTAGAGACTGTCTGGAAATAGTAATGCAGTTCTGAATTGGATTCAGATGCAAATTCAGGTGTGAAAGATGTAGTTAATGTGGTCCCGTGTGACTGAGTAACTTAATAGCTCATTGGTGTGAAAAGGGAGGACAACAGTAAAACACTACTATTAAAGCTGCTCAAAAATAGGCTGAATGTAGTGATTCTGTTTGTTAACTGGCAGTTTTGTATTTGTACAGTAAGAAACTTTATCTGCCAAGATGGAGGTAGATTTTTTTTCAGAAGTAGTGCAGTGACAGTGAAGTTTTCTTTAAAGCAAGTCTTTCTAAATCAATATGCTTAATTTTGAAGCATAGAATTGGTGGGGGTGGGAAGATAAAAAAAGAAACAAACCCAAACAAAACAAAACAACAAAACCCCCAAACCAGATGATCTGTGCTACTGGGATGATTAAAAGTTCTCCTGGCTCAGCATCCCACTTGTAATAACAAGCTGTAAAGGTAAGAAACATTACTTGTATAGAAAAACATGACTTTGGTATATCTTTGTCACTTCTGGGGAATAGTTTTGGGACATCTCAAAGCAGAGACTGCATGTACATCACTGTTTTTACGGGTACTGTTGGATGTGTTTTCCTTTAATTCTGCTCCTTCCCTTTTGGATCAATTTATTCTTTGGGTCTTGGTGCTATCTGAATAGGGAGCTTCAAAATATTCTTGTTTTGTGCTTCTGTTTGTTATAGCCAGCTGCCTCATAACAACACTGATTTGCCTACATATCTTGTGTGCTCAGAAATAGGAAATATTCATTTCCCCCCCTACTTTCTCTAGATTATTAATGATTTTAAAGCTTGCTGCGCTAGCTCTTCTTGGTCATTAATTCACTGAAAAATGCCTCTCTTGGGAGGCAAGCACAGTGCCATGAAGCCAGGGGTAGCTGTCTGCCTCACCCCAGCAGGTAAGGTGTGGTGCAGACATCCATTTGCATTGGGTCCAGAGAACAGATGGCCAAGAAATATATCTGTGGGGAGCCTTTAAAAAATGGAAATTACAACCTGGGATATTATTTATCCCCTGTATAGCGAGGAAGATAATCAGAAATACTTTATACCTCATTAAGATGACTTGTTACTTGCAATTGCTAACATTAGGAGAATTCTTGGAGTAGTGTAAGGTTTTTAATAACTCTTAGTAGACAAAGAAATCTCTCCTCTTTCTGAAGATAACATCAGCACTCATTGATTTTTCTCGGATACGGCATTTAAGTCTCCCAGAATTTTTGTGAATCTTAGGCAAATATTATTTGCCTTGGATAGATTTTTCAATAAACCAAATTATTTTAGAATATTTTCTCCACAGTATACGTGTAAATGCAGTGGATTCTCATCTGATGCTTAGAAAGTTAATGTCATATGTTTTATACTTTGCCAATGCACATTTGATTACCACAGAAATCTACGAAGCATGAGCATGACTGAAAATCTGAAATATTGGAGTGTAATATCAGAAATATTTAAGTTGAGCAGCCTTTGTACATTCAGTCACATGTCTGATGAAAGTTTCATGGAATATTTACCTTTTCTAGCTTTACTGTCAGTTTGTTTAAAGATTTAACACATTAGTTATAAATATGTAGTTATATTTACACAGGTTGCTGGGGTCAATGGCTATATGGACAACACTAAATAATCTGTTATATGTAATCTCCTTGTCACTGGGGTTTTGAGTGACACTGTGTACACAGCTGCTTTCTCTCATCTACAGGTGGGCTAATCAGATGTTTCTTCTTTTAGAAACAGGAAAACATTGAGGTCCTATTTCCATACGGTTGTAGTGAAACTTACCACATTTGGATATGACTAAAGCCTCCTTACAGGAGTTTGCTCTGCAAATTTCAGCAGAAATAAATTTGATCAGGAAGGGACTAACCCTCCACCACAGACCATAGAGATGGTGTGGAGTTTGGGGAATTTTGAAGCAGAGATGAGGGAGAGTAAAATAACTCAGAGTAAGCCTGAAGATGTAAAATGATGTTTGAGGACTGAGAACCAGAACAGTGGGAGTTTGAGGAAGGAGTGTTTCCTTTCCAGAAGCTCTGCCCACTCCCTCTGGCCCTTGGGTGAGTCATTGTCCTGAGAGCAGCAGGACCTGCCTCACCCCTCTGCCAGAGCAGCCCATGCCAGCTTTTGGGTCTGTGGCTTTGTTACTACTTATAAATAGTGAATAACAGCAGCGCTTCACTAACTACAGCCTATATGACTACCTATGTTTGAAACTGTGAAACATGCAAAAACATACTTTGATTAGACTGATACAAATCTCTAAATGGAAAGGGACGAAAATTTTAGGGAGGTTTCATAAGTGGTTGATTCAGGGCCCCAACACCTGATCTTGTTAACAGCAAACAAATTCAATTTACATAGCTGAAGTAGGCATAACCTCATATTTTTTATTTAAGTAATAGATGAAGTACAATACAGGAAATGAAAAGGTTATTAGTTGTTTAAGTTTGTGCTGGTTAGAACTAGGACTTCATTTGCCGCTACAGGAGTCCGGTGGCTCTGAAGGAAACCATGCTTTTCAGTTGCTGCTAATGCATTTACTTTTCAGGTATCATTGGGTTACTCTGTTACATAGAGAAAATTGCCAGGGGTTTTCTTCAAGTTTCAGAATAATATTGTCAGTTTATAGTTAAGGGCATTAAGGTTTGTAGAAATTAAGTTTAGAGCAAGTAATAGTTTGACTGGTGGAATTTCAGCACGGTTTATTATACTCATCTCTGAGCAGGCAAATTGATTTATTATTCTGAGCGCTTCCCTGACTCTGGAATCATTGCTGCACATTAAGGCTACTGTCACTGGTCATATTTAAATGGATGCCAGTCCCATATGATCCATAGAACCATATTGTAATGTAGTAATTGGTATATCACTGCATAGTCTCCACGGTGCACTACAAATTAGCAAAGCTCTGCTAAATACATTGCTGCCCCTGCAGGATGCCTTGTTGCCAGAATTTTCTAGTTTTAAACTTTCCATACACTGAGAATCATGTTCTTCCTGTAAGACCATTCATTTCAGTGTTGCTCTTACTGCCCCACTGAGTAGCAGTCTAGAGCTCAGTATTTAAAATTTGTACTAGAACTTAATCCCACACACCAGCATATTGCAGGCATAGGCATGTGTAATTCATCTTCTGTTTTCATTGCTAAGACCCTTTCAGACTGTTATGTCTTCTCATCCTGTGTCAGTTTTTAGCTAGCCAGGTTAATAAATATTTAATTATATAAATATTCCATCATAAATCAGTTCTTTCATGCTCTAATCTGTTCTACTCTGCAATTTGTCAGTCTTACAGCTAACATTATGTCCCGCTCTGAATTCATTCTTTCAAGTGTGTTCACACTCAGAACTGTCCAAAGGTCAGATAATTGCTATTTCTGCACTCTGTGGTGCGTTGTCTTTGTGGATTTTAGTCTGCAACTGGACTAAGCTTGTGTTGTTTATTGGCATTGCTGCAACATGGGAGTATCTATCACCCACACTTTTATTGTTAGTATTTCCTAGATTTCTTCCACTTACTGGATAGCTGGCCACATGTTGATTTCTATCTCCC
Organism: Jacana jacana; assembly: GCA_013400555.1. Lineage (NCBI taxonomy): Eukaryota > Metazoa > Chordata > Aves > Charadriiformes > Jacanidae > Jacana > Jacana jacana. The sequence continues at coordinate 11,855 of VZTM01008733.1, forward strand.
TAGGTGTTTTTTATGTGCATTTTTCTATACTGAAACTCTTGCTGTCATTTTCTGCCCACTAGTGCCTCTGGCTCTGTCACTAACATTTTTCAGCTCTGACTGATGTTCACAACTCTTTCTGATATACTATTGTCTGCAGATTGCACCAGAGTGTTATAAAGATATTAAAAGAAAGCCAGAGCTCATTAAAGGATTCCAGAAGATATCTTCCCCAAACTGAGTATTTTCTCATCAACCATCTTGTCTGCTGTCTATGAAAATATCATACTTTGCCATATCAGCAACTAAAAAGAATTATTAAATTAAATCTCTCTTAAAAAGAGTAATAACCTTCACTTTCCAATTGGTATCTTTTTTCTTTCTTTTCATTTTTTTTTTTTTTTAAGTGTTCTTCCCTAGTCTTTAAAGTACAAAGTTGAATAAATAGGTGGTGTATATAAGAAACCCTGGTAAGAGATTCGTCTCATTGCAAAATTAAGGCTAGAAGTCATCTTATTTAAAGGTGTCTGCTTATTTAAAAGGAAATGGGAGAATTCTTCACCAGGAAAAAAAAAAAAGGTGAAGCCTCCAAAGTTCTTCACGCTCACAAAACTGTAACATGTTGTCCTCATGCATGTTTTGGAGACTTGCAGTACTCCTTAGTTCTATTCCTGTACAGTTCTAGTAATTTGGCTAGATTTCCCTGGCAGTCCTTCCAGGTGTCATGGGAAAACAAAATAGAAAATGAGAGATTGTGAGACTTTTCAGCTTGGTGATTTGAGTGAGAGAACAGCACATGGTGGCTGAAAGTCGGCTGGCTTGATCAGGAGCTGTGTTCACAAATCTAGCAGGATGGCTGTCAGCTGCAGTGTTCTGTAATTCACTGCAAAGATAGAATTTGGATGTATCAGGTACCCCTGCTGACGAGACCCTCTAGCTGTGACAAATAGAAGCTGGTTAGCAGCTCTATGGAAGGAGTACTGAATGCTGCTATCTGGTGAGGATTATGGTAATAATGCTGAGGAATAATAGTGAGGAACAAAAGGAGCAGTGGGCAGCCTTGCCACCCCACTTGAAATTTCTCTGCCAGTTCCAAGTCTGCACATTTCAGTTCCCCACGAGCAGTTGCACACACGTTTGTTGGGAAAGTAAGATATGTCAAAGAGTACTTGGCACTATAAGATTCCCCCAGTGCTTAATCTCTCACTTACATGCCAATTTGCCACATGGCTCAAATGATAACTGGAAAAGGTGAGAGAGAAGCCACAGGCTCTCAGAGTGACTGCTCTAACATGGACACATGGTAACGCAGTGAGGAAGTTGGCGTAATCAAATGAATTACCACAGCCCCCTGCAAGGAATCCAAGATGATGGAAAGGATCCAGACTCAGGGACAGAGGCAGCTGTGAACAAATCCTTCCAATTTTCAGTGCATCATTAAAGACACAAGCTGAGTCCAACACTAAAAGGATCAGTCTTAGAGGAAATTTCTTTATAAAAAAAGGCAGCCTAAGTCCTCTAGGTTCCAGCTTACAGCCATGCTGTACTGCCAGCCTAGGTGAGAGGTACACAGATCCACAAAAAACCCTATGGCCTTTAATATGCCGTACATCTCACACAAAGCTCCAAATGTATTATCCACTGATAGAAGACATCACAGATTAACAAACTGATATTCTGATGTCAAATTTTGTACCCAACAGTAAACTGAAGTAAGATCAGATAGAGTAGGAAACTATACAAACAGAGACATCCTCTCACGAGCCTTCAGGATCCCCTCTCCTAGAAGACAATCTTGCTCTTTAATTGTTTCCTTCCTATTTTTTATTTCTTTGGGTTCTACTGCTGCCTTCTCTATCTTTGCAAGGTTGTTTCTATCAAAGAGCAAGCATGGAGCCAATGGAACAGCTTGTGCAGTTATTGCTACTGAGGCACTTTAATTCTTGGACTTTCCCCCTTTCCTGGGGCAGCCATTTAAGAGATAGGTCTCTCACCAGGTGCACAAAATGCTCTTCCAAAGATGTGGGAGCTAATTGCCATCATTTTGCTTCTGAGCCCAAGGGCCTGGGAACCAGCAGTTGTCTGTAAGACCAATAGCTTGAGAAACCACAGTACTGTGGGCAGTTTGCTTTGATATGTGCAGGAATTCAGAACAAGCTTAATAAAAGTAGAAATGTTTATGAAACCTAATTTCCTTAGTTTTAATTTAAATATTGCTTAAGCTTATGGCCACAGAGGTAGCTAAATAAGGAAGCAGATGCATGAAAACAGAAAATACAGTTTGAAATTAGTCCACTGTGGTTTAAGTAAGTGGATCTGCTTTTCATGAATTTGTTCCTGGATCTTAATGAAATGTTTGCTGTAAGTGGAAGAGAAATTATGTTCTCATTGGTATTATTTTCTAAGTGTGCTCTCAGCTTGTTAACTTTTTGGAGTTCCTTCACTGTCAGATTTCTGTCACAGCTTGAGGTCAAAATAGGACGATGCATTTGTTAGACCACTACCATACTGCTTTGAGGAAGAATGGCTGTAGCCTTAACCAGTCCTAACACCAGGAGGTCTAATTGTAGTTGGAATCTTGTAAGTGGTGTGGATTTTTGTAGGGCTGTTATTTGTTAGTTATTGTTAAAGAGTCTGAGAGTATATTCATTAAGGATGAGGCTGCAGAGGCTAGTCTGAAAGAAATAACAGATATAACATGAAATTCTCTGTTCATACTTTTGAATGAAAAGACAGAGTGAAAATTTCTAGTAACATTTATGATTTAAGCTAACAAGATTAGCTAAGACTCCTGAAATTTGTCATGTTTTTGGCATTGTGATAGGCTGTATGTAATGTACAGGTAAAGGTGACATAGTTCAGTACAGTTTTAAAACTTAACCCCCCTAAGTTTTTGGTACTTTCAGCCTCTGGGGCATTATCTAGGAGAAGGGATAGGTTCTTTGGTTANGCAGGAAAGAAAGTCTATGCTGTGCACCATTATTCATTAAGTTTTCAGATCTATGAAGCTGACAGAAATACCAGGCTAGCAAGTCACTTTTCCAGGGCCTTTTCTAACATCACTTCCAGCGTTACCTTAGTTTGTTCACACAGGAAAAAAGCCCAGATCTACAAACTAAAGAGCCCTTGTCTCCTCCTCAGTAGTCTTGGGATTTTTTTTTTTTGCCATTTCAAAAATTTTCATAGCACAGTTCTGATAGATTCCTGAGCTCTGCAGAGAGATTTATGTAAGATGTAAAAAGGTGTAGTAGTGGGGAAAAAAGTTATCATTCCTTTCCTTCTCCCTCCCCCCATTTTCTTTTGTTCTGTTAGCAGTTTTCCCCAAATCTCACCCTTTAAAAAA
>VZTM01008734.1:4768-14815 GCA_013400555.1 Jacana jacana
TTCCCTCACCCTCACCCTCAAGAAGTTCTTCCTCAGATTGAAGTGGAACCTCCTCTGTTCCAGATTGCACCCATTGCCCCTTGTCCTGTCCTTGGGTGCCACTGAGAAGAGCCTGGCTCCATCCTCCTGACACTCACCCTTGACATAGTGATCAACATGAATGAGGTCCCCCCTCAGTCTCCTCTTCTCCAAGCTCAAGAGACCCAGCTCCCTCAGCCTTTCCTACTCTGGGAGGTGCTCCACTCCCTCTATCATCTTCGTGGCTCTGCCCTGGACTCTCTCCAGCAGTTCCCTGTCCTTCTGGAACTGAGGGGCAGAGCTGGTTCTCGTGGTCTAGGGAGGGCAGCCCTGCACCGAGTCTCTGCACTCCAGCATTTTATTCCTAAATGATCTTAATGAATGGCAAACACTGAAGAGATGCACTAAAAGGCTGGGAATAGTGAACTTCAGCCTCAAGAGCCATTTGAGGTGTCCCAGGGAGCCCAAGCCATCCTCGTTGCAGATATGTAGATGCAGCACAGGGCTTCTAGGGAAGGTGTGCCTCCAGATGCCAGCTGGGATGCCCTTGGACCGAAACAACGGCCGCCACTCGGTGTGCAGTGAGGCAGATGAGGAGCAATGGTCTGGGACTGACATATGTGTTGGTGGGTTTGGAGGAAGGAGATGTTGGGGATGTGGTGGTTACTTGGAGCAGTTACCCAGGGGCAAATAAGATGCTAAGATGGAGGAAAGCGATGAAGAAGAGAACCCAGCCCCTGCAGAAATCCCTGGTGTCCCTGCATGGTGACAGCGGTAGCTCTGGTCCCCGAAGCTCTGAAAGGGTGTGTTAGAAGTGCAAGAGGTGGAGAGAAGGGTAGTGAGGGTGGTCAGAAAGGTGGGTGTGCTTCTCTCCAGGGCATGGCTGAATAGACTAGGACTCTTCTGCCTGTGGATGAGGTGACTGAGCAGGCGATGACGGAGGCCTGTAAATGTGGGAGGTGTGGAGAACATCTTTTATAGGCCAAGAATGAGGGAATAGTCAGTGGAATCAGCTGCCCAGGGAGGGGGTGGAGTCCCCACCCCTGACTGTGTTTAAGAGTAGATTGGATGTGGTGTTGAAGGATCTGGTGTAGGGGAGAACTTGTAGAGCGGGGCTGATGGTTGGACTGGGTGATCCCAAGGGTCTCTTCCAACCAAAACGATTCTATGATTCTATGATAGTGCCCAAAACCAGCAAATGAGAGGTTTTGAGTGAAAAGCACTTGGTTCTTTTTGCAGCTGGAGAAAGGTCTTTCTGCAGGAGGATGCTGGATGCTCTGAGTTTCCATATAGACACCAAAAAATCACTTCAGTCTGTGGTGGAAATTTGTGGTCTGAATGTCACCTGAGCTGAGGGCTGCTGGGTGCTGGAGCAGGAGCACTAAGAGTCACCAGCCAGCGCTGCCTCGTGAGGGGACCTCTTGGGCACGAGTGGGTGGTTGGGGTGCCATCAGCAGCACGGGCCTGCCGTGGGGAAGGTTTTCTCTGAAAGTGTTTGATACTTGTTTTGATCTGAGCTCTGGTTCTGGGAGATCCCCAGGGAGCAGATCTCGAGCGTGATCAAAGATGCTTCGTTCTGTAGCTGAGACTTCTAGCTGAGGAGAAGGGGGGAGAAGAGGTAGTTGTTGAAGCACTGAGGTGTTAAAGGAGGAGCTGCTGTCTGAGCAAACAGCTAATAGCCCCCAACATTTCTGCACTGCTTTAAAGCCCCGAATGGTGCAGACCAGCTCCCAGCTCTCTCATCCAGGGAGGATGCCCAGTTCCTCTGCTGTGATGGGCAGAGGGTTTGTACCCCGAGAGCTTAGTCTGCGTGACTGCTTGCTGTGAAATAGGTCCTGTCCTTGGGCAGCTGAGCTGCCAGGGTAAAGGTAGTTGTATCTTTAAATACTGCTGTTCCTTACACAGCTACTAAACTGGAGGCAGAGCAGAGATGGGGTGAGAGCAGGTAGGTGATCTGATAAATGCAACTATGACTGCAAACCCAGCGTGGCTCCAGGTGGCTGGGGGCACACTGTGGCTAGTGTGTGGCTTTGCTTTGGGCTTCTGGATTTGGGCTTCGGGGCTGTTTTCAGCCTCTGCCCACTGTGAGCAGGGCTGGGGAATCCCAGAATCCCAGAATCTCAGGGTTGGAAGGGACCTTGAAAGCTCCTCCAGTCCAACCCCCTGCTGGAGCAGGGACACCCAGAGCAGGTCACACAGGAACGCCTCCAGGCGGGGTTGGAATGTCTCCAGAGAAGGAGACTCCACCACCTCCCTGGGCAGCCCCTGCCAGGGTTCCCTCAACTGGGAACTGCGAGACATGGGCCCTGTGATCCCTTCTGTGACTGATGTGCCAGCTTCTTTTGGGTGCTGGGGTGCTCATCGACACGGCTTCCAGATTTTACTGCCCTAAAATGCCCTGGGAACCTCCATGCTCCCCTGAGAGCGGTGTCTTGCTGCAGCAACTTGCTCTGGAGAGTCGCAGCGTGTCTGGGATGCTCTGCCACACGCTGTGCACGTGCCCTTCAGGGACCTGGTGGGATCAGCCCCCATCCTCCCATGTGGCCGTATCGTTCTGCCTGCTCTGACCATGGTTTCCTCCTGTCTGTCTGCCTCTGCAGTGACGGCCCCATCTGTCGAATCTGTCATGAAGGTGGAAATGGGGAGGGACTGCTTTCCCCCTGTGACTGCACTGGAACACTGGGCACCGTGCACAAGAGCTGCCTGGAAAAGTGGTTGTCCTCCTCCAACACAAGTTACTGTGAGCTCTGCCACACAGAATTTGTTGTAGAGAGAAGACCGAGACCTTTGACAGAGGTACAGCTTTATTCTTCCTGCTTCTCTTATATTCCTTATTCTCTTATATTTCCTTACCATTTTTCCTTTTCCCACCTGTCCGTGTGGTTCTTGCTGTGGTTCTTGCTGTGGTTCTTGCTGTGGTTCTCCTCCTCCTGGCAGTACCAAGAGGTACCAGAGGTACCAGATGACAGAAAACATTGCGCTTGAAGATGTAGTTTAACACCTGCAGTGAAAGACAAAGGTCACCACAGGACTGACTGAAATACAGAGCTCTCAGAAATGCTCCTTTTTCCTGATAGTTTTAATCTTCTCTCACGGTGTTAGACTGGTGCAGCTCTCCTGCCTGTGGCTTCCGTGGCCTGTTCTGCTCTGGAGAGTGACGTGTGGTGTTTGCTGCTGCTGGTCATAAAAGACCCATCTCCCCTTGACAAACACTGATGTGTGCTTCAAAGCCTTTGCATCTGGCTCCTTCCTGCTGAGCTGTAGTGCCCTGCTCCTGCCCTGTGTCCCCCCAGTCCAAGGAGAGAGCAAGGATGTGGCTCAGAGAGTCCCTACATTTCTCTTCACGTTGCCCATAGAGCGACCGGGTTCCTGATGAGTCCGTCAGCCTCCCAGAGCTGGAAAATACAATCCAAGCTCTGGCTGGTGGGGTGGGTTGGATTGGGTTGGTTTATCACAAGGCTTTCTTCAGGCAGTCTGCTGGGTACATATTTCAGAATTACTTTGGCCCCTGATGTTTAGAACAGCTGCCTGTAATGAAGCCCTTTACATGTGGGGAATAGGGCAGCTCGACCAGGCCATCTTCTGACCCCACAATTCGAGTACACATCCCCAGAGAGGAGTAAGCAGATCAGTGAGTTACAGTACAGAAGGCTGTAATGGTTTGTTTTAGAAGAGGGTTTAATTTATCTCAATATGTGTGAGTTGGGTTAAGGGGTGAAGGGGTGATGTTGGCAGGGTGGCAGGTTCTGGTGGTGCTGCAGGACTGTAGGAGGGTGTTCCTGGCACACCTGGAAGATCAAAACAAGGTCCTGCACCCCACTGGGGTCCTGCTCCCTGCCTGTGAGACAGCAGCCCCTTCCCACTCAGGGGTTCATTGCACACAGTGTGCAGCCGAGAGGAGCATCCGTCTGCAGCGGAGATTTAGAGTTAGCAGTTTTGGGGGACACACCCACACACACCTCCCCACACACACCCCCAGTCCTGCAGCCACCAGCAATGAGAGAAGTGGAAAAGCATCATCTGAATTTGCTACTGCAAGTACTTCACTTCTTCGAGGCTTGGTGTTGCACCAGGGGGGGTTCAGATTGGACATCAGGGAATTTTTCACACTGAAAGGGCTTCTTCAGCCTTGGGACGGGCTGCCCAGGGAAGGGGTCGAGGCACCATCCCTGGAGGGAGTCAAAAGGTGCACTCCTGTGGGTGTGTGGGTGTGTGTGTGTGTGTGTGTGTGTGTGTGAAGAGCCTCGGGAGGGAGAGGCTGGGGGAGCTGCTTTGGTGAGCGCTGCGGGGAAGGAGCTACGTGGTCGTGTTGAAATGCTTCTGCAGAAGCTGCAGAAAGTTCTTGGAAGTCAGGAAATGCCACCACCAAAATCGCCTCAGTTTCCCTCCTCTTCTATATCTGCGTTACAGCAGGGTCTTTTCATGGCCACAGGCTGTTTTTTCCAGGACCAGTGAACGGGGAGAGATGCCCAGTAGCTAAGTGTGTCCTGCTGCGTTGTGTGCCTCTGGGATCCTGTATCCCTGGTCTCAGGACAAAGTCGTTCATTTCCCCATGGGCTTCTCTGGGCACTTATTGCACTTCACAAAGAGTAATTTAATTACTTACAGCCCCCTTTAGGGAGGCAAGACAGCAGCCTTGGTCAGCATGGGTTAAGGAGAGGGTTTTTTAGTAGAACTGGAATTTTGTTGTCTCTAAGCAGCCATTTATTTCTGTTGTGGTCTGTTCAATGGAAAAATAATGACAGTGCTCGCTGCCAGCCAGCCTGATCTCTGACCCAGGAGTGGGGGCCTCGTCTGAGCCCGTGGAGAGGACACCTCCTGCAGTTCAGCCTAGTTCAGTTGTTTTTTAACTAAGCATCTGGTTAAACATGGGGGAGGGAAAAAACCCCAAGAAAGGCTTTTGTTAACTTTTAGACTCTGAGATGGGTGGGCTGGGTGCTTTTCTGGGGGCGGGTTTTGTGCTGGAGGTGAAGATGGAGAGGTGAACCTCAGTCCTGGGTGCCTGGGCATGGTCTGTATCCATGGGTGCAGGATGGTGCTGTGACGGTGCCGATGCTGTGAGAGGACTGGGTGGCATCAGCCTGGCTCTCTGGGATGCTCTCCAGCACTAGAGGGTTGTGGACTGGGGCTCTTGAGTGAGGAGCATGTCCCCAGCAGAAAACAGGACAGCCAAGCCTTGGAGAGGGATGGGTTTCCAGTACCTGTTTTCCAGTTCCTGCATCAACGTGAGATCAACGTGTGTGAGTGATCGGAGTCTGGGAGGATCCAGCCTCTGGGCTGGCAGAGTGAAAAGGTGCAAGTGAGTTTCTGTGCCACCTGGAGGACTTCAGCAGTAGATACTTGTCCCTGGGGGACAAGGGGACAAAGATACTCAGCACTGGTGAGTCTGCACCTTGAGTCTGGTGTCCAGTTCTGGGCACCTCAGCACAAGAGAGATCTGGAGGGGCTGGAGAGAGGGCAGAGGAGGGCAACAAAACTGGTGAAAGGCCTGGAGAATAAGTCTTATGAGGATCAATTGAGGGAGTTGGGATTGTTTAGTTTGAGGAAGAGGAGGCTGAGAGACCTCATCCCTCTCTCCAACTGCTTGAAAGGCCATTGCAGAGAGGTTGGTGCTGGTCTCTTCTCCCGGGCAATGAGCGCTAGAAGGAGAGGGACTGGCTTCAAGCTGCAGCAGGGTAGGGTTAGGCTGGCCATGAGGCAAGAATTCTTCCCAGCAAGAGTGGTCAGAGCCTGGACTGGGCTGCCCAGGGAGGGGGTGGAGTCCCCATCCCTGACTGTGTTTCAGAGTAGATTGGATGTGGTGTTGGGGGATCTGGTGTAGGGGAGAACTTGTAGAGTGGGGCTGATGGTGGGACTCCATGATCCCCAGGGTCTCTTCCAACCAAAATGATTCTATTCTATGATTCTATACCTACTTAGATTAAATGTTCAAACCACAAGTTTCAGTGCACACGACAGCTCTCCTGGGACAGGTAGTTTCTTCTTTGTTCCAATAACATTAAGGACAGGAAAAAAAAATGCAGGTACTGCCTGGGATTAATCTTCAGGACCATCTGTGTCTGTGCTGTCCAGAGGGTGGAAGAAGGAGTGCAGACCTTTGGAAATGAAGTGTTGCCCCAGTCCAGACAGCTCTTTCTCCCAGGCCACAGTCTCCCACACACTGGTCACGCATTTCTTGAAGCAGGGTTGGGTTTATTTGCACTGACTTTTCACAGGATGTGCAGAGTAGCAAATCTCCTCTCTTTACATGAAAGGGGAGATTTATATTAGATACTAGAAAGAAATTCTGTGCTGTGAGGGTGGTGAGACCCTGGAACAGGTTGCCCAAAGAAGTTATGGAAGCCCCATCCCTGGGAGCGTTCAAGGCCAGGCTGGATGGGGCTTTGACCAACTGGTCTAGTTGGTGCCCATGGTGAGGGGGGATTGGAAGATCTTTAAAGTCCTCTTCCAACTCTAGCTGTTCTATGATTCTAAGCCCAAATAATTCATCCCTGCTTTCTTGGCACTTACCAGTGCTTGTCTCTTCCTTACATGTCCACCTTCACCGCTTCGTCCAGCCCCGTCTGTGCCTCCAGGATCTAGAGGACGTGCTAGCAGTGGGGTTTCTGTGAGATGCTGTGAGCACATACTTGTGTGTGTCATGGCACTGCATTTCCCGTGCTGACACCAACCACAGAAGGATGTGCTGCTGTGTAGGAGAGTGTCCCGGTGACCTGCAGCGCTGCTTGGGTCTCTTCCTCTCCTGTCCACCACTTCTAGTGCTCCTGCAGCTCTTGCTCTCCTTGGGTCAGCCCAACGGCTGGAGCTGGGCTGGGTGCTCAAAGAGAAGGGAGCTTCTCATGCCCAGACATGGAGAAATTCAGCTTGTTGAGGTTTGTGCAGCGTCAGCAGCAGGTGATTGCACAGTGGAGAAAGGAGGATGAGGAGGGGCAACTTCACCCTGCAGCATTTAACTGTTCTGCTTGCAGGGCTAGGAGCATTTCTGGGTTCCTGGACTCTGGTTCCCCATCAGGAAACATCCCTCCCCACCTCGGTAAAGGAAACAGGACCATCCTGCTGGGGCTTTCCATGGAGCTCAGTGGCCTGTAAGGAGATTTTGGTGGATGCCCAGAGAAGGGATGTGACAGGCCCTCTTCTGAAGCTGCGTTTTTTGATTCTGCACGTTCCTCAGGGCAGGCCCAGAGCTGATCGTGCAGCTGCAAAGCAAGGTCAGGTTTTTCTGTCTGTCTCACGTAGCCAGGCTGTAGGGCAGCAGCAGAAGGAACATCAACAAGTGCTTGGGCAGCCACAGGCTGATGGTTTGGTGGACAGGAAGGGCACGTGGTGTTCTGTAATGCAGCTGGCTCTCCACAGCCAAATGGTCCTCTTGCTGCTGCATCTTGTGTCATACTGTGGCGGTGAAGCACAGGGGGAACTGTGTGGCAGGGTCACCTGGTGACACTGGCAGGTTGCACTGGTCCTGAATGGTGCCCAGCAGAGCAGATATCTACCTGTGAGGCTGGGAGAGACCTGGGCACACACTGACTGCAGACTGCTGGTGCCATCAGTGCCGGTCCCACCTGGCAGGGGACCACCATCGGCTGGCACTGGAATGCCACACGTGATGTGTTTTGTGAGACAGGGGCTAATAGCTCACAGCCATGTATGTTTTGTAACACAAGGTGAGGGAGCTGTAAAAATCAACAAAAGCCAATTTTAAAGCATCCACCCCCCAGAAAGATGGGAAGGTGCTGAGCACTGCTGGGACAGTCCCTCGTCAGCCCATTCCCTGTGGTCCCAAGTGGCAGAATGCAGCCCAGCTCCAGGACGTGCAGAGTAGTGAGTGCTGGGATGGCTCTGTCTGGGAGGGTGCTCTTTGAGCTCTGCTCTTGGCTCCCAGTGATACTGATGGTGCCTCTTTCTGCATGCTCTCCTCCTGCACTCCATCTCGCCCCTGTTTCATGGGTGCTGTGACACCCGAAGATCAGAAATCCCATAGCCTTGCTGTGCATCCACCATTCCTCCACCACCCTGCTGATCCCAGTAAAAAGAACAGCTGGGAATCGTGCTGGAGGACAAAGGAGTATGATTGTCCCTGGGATAACTTCTTGTCACACAGCAGAGGGAGCTTGTTTCCAGCAGGGTGCTCTGGGACCCAGCTCAGAGCTGAAATGGGGCAGCAAGCAGCCAGCTCTACCTCTTCCCCTTCGGCCTCTCACGTGATTGCAGCATGGAAGCAATTGCTTGGAGACTTGGCCTGGAAGAAAACCAAGCTGTGCTTTTGTTGCTTTCCCGTGTTTACTTGATAATTTTCCCTACAGAAGTTGTTTAATCTGACTGACCCGTTTTTGGATTGTTTGCGAGGTTTATTTTAAGTCCCGTATACTCTAACGTGACGCTGTGCCAGAAACCCTGCACCCTTAGGGTGGCTTATTGTGCTCTTTTTTTTTCCTGTCCGTGCATATTGGCAAAGTAAATCATCTGCTTCAAAAGGAAATTAATTTGCTTCCTGCCTTTACATGTTTGGCTCCCATCTTAGGGAGGAGAAGGAGTTTCAAAGGTCACAAGGAGTATAAATAGAAGAAAATGCAGTAAAATAGCTATCTGCCTCCAGTCCCTGAGACTCTTATTGTACAGGGGACAGGGTGCTCTGGGGTTGCTGCTGGAGGGATGTCGCTCCCCAGGGGTCATTCAGCTGAGGACTGTGTAGCTGGTTGGAGTGGGGACAGCCAGGCACACAGCAGGCACACAGCAGGCACACAGCAGGCTGCCAGTGCCCTGTTTGTAGGAGCAGCTTTGCTGCGTAGGTGAGTTGCCATCCACCCTTGTCTTCTCTTAGGGCCACTCAAGTCTCTCTGTGTGGTCCTTATCTTCCCCACACAGCCCATCACTAATCTCCTCTGCAGAGCTGCGTGAAGGGCTGCCCCCCTTCTCCCACCTCCTCCTGCCCAAACCACCGCTGTGGCTGCTCTGAAGTTTTCTTCTGGCTGCCTGGCCAGCAAGCTCTGCTCAGAATGGCTTTAAAAATGCTTCTGACTTCTGCCTTATTGCAGGAGTGTTACTTGGTCCCCAGATCAGTCTGCAGTCTTCAGTCCCAACTTGCTCTCCAGCTTCACTGGGTTTAGCTCTGTTTGGGTCTCTCAGATGCTTCAGATTGGGTCTCTCAAATAGCTTGCTTGTCAGTCCTCCCACCTGAAAGTCCTGAACAGGCTCGTATCAGCATCCTCTCCTCCGTTCTTGGCCAGCTCAGTCTCCCATCAGAGGTCTCTGCAGAGCATGCTGCCACCAGGGCTCTGGCCACCCCAGCCATCATCCTGTTCCTTGCCCAGATTTGCCACCTCCTGCTTCTCTTTCCCATTTCAACAAAAGTTGTCTGCGTTTCCCATGCCATCCTCAGCCCCCTGCCGTGTCTCACTGTACATCCCTCTCACTGTAGTTGAATCTGCACTGACTTGTGTGCAACCCTCTGGGCCAGTGGTTTCTGTTTGTCTTTCTGGCCAGCAATGGCCTCAGGTTGCCTGTCCTCTGGTTTCACCCGTGTGGCCTCATCAATTTCCTGCATGCTTTCTGTCACCTCTTCTGTGTTGCTATTTAAACTGCAGCTTCCCCTGTAGAATCATAGAATCATTTCATTTCATTTCATTTCATTTAGGTTGGAAGAAACCCTTGGGATCATCGAGTCCAACCATCAGCCCCACTCTACNCCCCTCCCCCTTCCCCCTCTCCTTCCCCTTCCCTTCTGGCTCTGCCTTTCAATCACATTCTCAGATTTCTTTCTTTCATTTCTTTTAATTTTTTTGAGAAAAAAAAGTCCTAGATGAGACCAGTCATCTTCATCCCATCTTTGGGACTGTTTAGTTTGAGGCTGAGAGGAGACCTCCTCCCTCTCTCCAACTGCTTGAAAGGCCATTGCAGAGAGGTTGGTGCTGGTCTCTTCTCCCGGGCAATGAGCGCTAGAAGGAGAGGGACTGGCTTCAAGCTGCAGCAGGGTAGGGTTAGGCTGGCCATGAGGCAAGAATTCTTCCCAGCAAGAGTGGTCAGAGCCTGGAC